>CAMOHE010049410.1:429-29872 GCA_946598075.1 Artocarpus hirsutus
ATGACATAGACCTATTATTCATAGATATGGAATCCATAGCTCCTCTTTGGGAGTAGTGATATCCTCTTATATGCGTTATCCTGTAATTGAAAAACTGAAGCGCTCAACCATTTGGATACATAGGTGTAACTGAATGGTATACTGTCTTTAGGTAGTGAGTTTTTCGATGGTGAGATAATGAAACGTAAGATAAAAATAATCGGGAAGGTAAGATAGAACTTGTCTTTAAGCTGATTACGGATAATCCTATGAGGAAACGATACACTATGATATGTCATGGAGACTTAGCTATACGGGCTTCGTAATTCTATAGAGTTCGAGAGTGCAACTCTAAGCTTTTAGTGGAGTAGCGTTGGAGTTGATAATTATGAAGTGTATATCTGGGATATTGGGTTTCATAATTATCAGGAGCTTGAACTATATAGGTCCATTTGGTCCTCTTTGCTAGCTCACAAAATCCTGTAACGATACGGCGTGCTTTTACAATAATTGGTGACTTATGTCGATTTATTAGATTGATTGAAAATTTGGAAGAATAAAATAATTCATGTCTGTTTGTCGGTTGAATTAATTTTGTGAACAAAATTAATTTAAGATAAACTTGTTGAATTATTGGGGTCAGATAATTCTTGTCTGTTTATCAGTTGATTTAATTTTGGATAAATTTAATCAAGATAAACTTGTAGAATTATTAGGAATCTATTTATTTTCTTAGAGATTATCTAGATAAAGTTATTTTAATTAGATAACTTCTCTATTGGGTTATTTGAATAAAAACTGAGGCTTTATCCTATAGAATCTCAGGTGGAAAATAAAATATTCGCGTGATTTTTATTTCAGCAGTTCGGCATGCCAATCCTAAAGTTCGGCCTACGGATCAGGCAAGTTCGGCCTGCCTATGGAAAAGTTTGGCCTACCTATGCGCGACTTAAAAATCACGCGTTTTCACGCGTTTTTACGCGTATCTTATCCAATATTGACCCGAATTTGGTTCTGTTTCAAATTTTTGGGACCTTATCTGATAAGAAATGACCCTAGACCCAACTTCTATAAATAGGGAGTGAGTCTAATGAGTTATTTAGATCGATTGAGAGATTAAGAGTGATACTCTATTTGTGAGAATCTGAAACTCCCTGAGAGCTCTTGTTCACAAATCACGAACACTAGCTTTGGGTTCTCTCAATTGATTGGAAGGAGAGTCACCTTGTGGAAGAGCTATACATGTGAGCCCACACTCATTCCGATCGTGGATAGAGAATAGCAAAGAAGACCAGTTGGTTGAGGCTCTTCTAGAACGTTACTTCTCTACACAAATTTTGGAAGCTTTTTACGAATACAAGGTTAGTAAGATCAAGTTAATTTATACATATAGCATGTCAAACTTGTATTTTGAAAAACACTCTGATTTAAAAATTTTTAAATTCCGTTGAGTATTATTTTTCCAACTGTAATACAGTTCACATAAATAACTTAAACTCGTACCTTAGAAAAATAAAGCTTAAACTCGAAGTGAATCAATGTTTATGACTTATTTAGATAGTAGATACTAGGTAACGACCGCGTGGCACCGCAATAGCTCCCTCATTTATAGAAGGGATACTTACCTTTTTATACCCTTTGTTTAAGGTTTACACAAAACTATACTTTTTGATTCTTGATTTTTGATTTTTTGAATGTATATTTTAAGATTATGTTCAATACAAAAATCTATACTTTACTTCAATCAATAATTGATTTTGAAATTTGAAATGGCCAAATTATCTTTGAGAAAAAGAGGAAAAAACTAAAACTTTCAAAAAATAATAGGAAAATGAAAAAAAAATCACACCAAAAAAAAACCATTTTGAAGATATTTCAATTTTGTTTAAAGTTTCATATCTTTCTTGCTTGAGGGTATTTTGGGTAATTTTTAGCTCAAAATTGATGGGTTGATAATGAAATTTCATGTTTTTATTTAAGGGTATTTTAGGCATTTTTTTAGATCAAAATTGAAGGTTGATAAGGAAAATGCATAAATTTGCATATTAAGCTTAATATACACTTGACAACATCAAAAACCAAAGGTCACTAATCCCTTTATAGAATCATGCAAACGGACCTTACCTTGACTGTATGAACCCTTAGTAAACACTTATTTAGGCTACACTTGCTACACAAGTTTAAATTGTTATAGTTTTGAGCCTTATGGTTTGAACAAGTAGTTTTGAACTTATGTGATTTGAACAATGGTTTCAAATATAGAACATAAAGATATAAACATAGAATAAAATATCACATCAAAGAATTGATACTTGCATAATGTGAGAATTATAAGGAAACAAAAAAATATAATCGCTTGAGGTGGGTGGGGGGGGGGGCGGGGCGGGGCGGGGGCCCCAGAGGGGCTAGTTTGACCTTTTTAAACTATCCTTGTTAAACTTTTTGCTTCTTTTTGTTTACTAAATGCTAATTTAACTTAAATCTAATGGTTTAAATGGCCAAAACCCATGTACCAAACATGACCTTAGTAACAAAGCTAGTAATAAAATATATAATTAAGCTTACTTGGATAAAATAAAAATCACTCAATTATTTTTATGTAAAATACTCTAACATTTTATAAGAAAGCATATATATAAACAAGCATCTAATGTGTAATAGTGCATACACGATAATAACGAAGCATATAAAAGATCATATAAATGTAGGGGGGCTAGTTTGACTATTTTAAACTATCCTCATTATTTTAAACTTTTGGCTTCATTTTGTTTGCTAAACACCAATTAAACTTAAAGGGTGTTTGGCATAGTTATTAGAACTATAAAGTGAGTTAAAACCAATATTATGGGTTAAAACCAAAATTTTAGTTTTAATTAGTGTTTAGCAAGCTTCTTAAAATGAGAGTTTGAATCAAAGTCAGTTCTAACTAATGTTTGGATAGTGTTTAGAGTTTGAACTCATAGCTAGAAAATTAGTGGTTTTTTTACATGTAATGAATTAAATAATATTTGTTTAATATATATTTCGATTTATTTTTCATTTAAATATGTTGAATTAAATATTTTGATATACGTAAAAGAGTCAAATATTAGGAAAATAAAACTTTTAAGCATGTTTGTAAAAAAAATGTGCTTTACAAAAAGAAAAAATACAACAAAATATCATAAGTTGATGGATAATTTCTTCTTTAACATACATATTTATCAAGTTACCCTTTTTATATGTATCTTTCCAAAATCTCCAAAAATTATAATGGGCGTGGGCATCACCTACCCATTATCATGCTTAGTGCCTCCTTTTTTGCTTTCTTTAGTGATTTTCCCACATTCTTTGAGCCAAGACATCCCTGTATTTTTGCATCATCTCCTGACATTGAACGTCATCTGCAGATACATGGCTCTTGTTATTTCATTTTTGATATCATCACCACCATCATCATCAAACTCATTGTTCGCTTGTTGTAACACTGACACTAGACCAACATAAGCATTGAGATGTTGTAGAAGGCTATCATTTTCCTTCTCAAACTCATCATCACTTTCCTCCTTGTCGGTGTATATACTGATGAAATTATGAACCACCACATAAGCAATTAGAATATACACTTGCTTCTCCATAGCATAACTACTCATTTGCTTTAAAATTTTGAGCATGCCTTCCAAACACTGAAGGTTCTCTCGACAAAATACCTTAGCAAAGAGTGTTTGAAGTTAAAGTGTTCTTCAGGCAAATTAAAACTAGTACCATGTTTCATATACTCTTCCAAATGATACGTAGTTCATTTGTATGGTGTAAGCATGTAACCTTTATTTGCATAGCCAGAATTTGTCAAATAGTACTTGTTTGGAAACATCAAAGTTAATGTTGCTATGTGAAATCACAATATGCATTGATGAACAATTAAAAATTGGGTTGGAACAATACCTTCTAGTGGATTGGAAAGCCATGATGATCTATGGTGTTTTGCAACACACGTGAATCATGTATAGATTCCTGCCATCTAGACAACATATAGGTGAACTTCATATCAAATGAGCATGCTGCTAGTATGTTAAATGTGAGAGTTCTTTTTTTATTCTGATATTTTTCTTGGTCACATTATGACAGAGCACAAGCATGTGGGTACCATCGATTACCCCTACACATGACTGAACAAAAGACAAAAAGAAAAAAGTTACAAACTTCATATCATTATTTCGCATGCATAAAAAAATGATGAAAACTTATGTCAAAATAATTTGAATATTTCTCTTGATTTTTCTTATAAGCTTTTGCATTTTGTTGTAGTTCGGCGATGTAATGAAATGAGACCTCAATGAACATAGTGTCGACAATACCTCCGAGAAGCACCAAGATATTGTTTCCTTTAAATGTTGCCATTGATATTGGGCCTCTAAGTTTGATGTAGCATCACACACAATATGCAAAAAAGCACTAGTTTTTCATTAATGCTCATGCCGTCAGAAGACCATAGCGATGTGTGTTCTTCTCACATCTAACTCAAAACTAAAAATTATGTGTGTGTCATTCTAACTTTGCTGTACAAGGGTCTTTCATGATCGTTTAGCAACTCAACAACCTTCATTTTGCTTGTTAGTGCTGATGTGTGTATGTTGTATCACCCAAAATGATTTTCTAAATGTGGATGTTTCTAGTATAGACAGGTTGTCATATCCATAGTGGGTGGGTTTTTGAAAGATTGAAAATTTTTAGTTTAAAGGGGAAAAGGATTTTTCTAAAAAAAATTAAAAGAAAACAAATATTTTTAGCACATTTGAAAATGATTTTAAAACAAAAATTAAAATAGTAAAGTTTCGAGAATCTCATGTATGTTTTGTAATTGATATGGAATTTTAACTCTAAATAATTATCTAAAGCATTTGATTTATTTTATATTTTTTTTAATTAATTGCAAGCACTTTTCTACTTTTACAAGTCAATCAAAAGTGACAATATAATAAGCTATAATGCATTAAAGGTTTTCTTAAAAAAGTTGGTAAATTACCTCTCACTAGTAATTTTGTATGCTAATTATGAGAACTCTAGCTGTGCCACTACAATTATAATTAACATAATTTTAAGATAGAAAAGATAATAACAAATCAAAGTTATTTATTTAAATGGAATAAATTTTTACATTAATTTCGATAGCACTTCATTTTATAAAATATCTAAAATCGACAACATAACAAGTCATATTAAAGTAAAAGACATTCCATAAAATTGAGCTTTATTTTATTATTATTATTATTAGTTATACAACACAACTAAATTACACAAACCAAACATTACCAAATTTATATAAAAATAGGCAGAATAACAATACTAACAATAATCATTGAAAATATGAAAAATATAATTTATTCCATAGAAATATAAACAATACAAAACAAATATTGAATTAAAAATCAATACTAGAGTATTATACATACAAGATTATCTCTTTGCCTCACTAAACTTTCTACATTAATTTGGGCATTATATTAAAAGTGGGATCAAAGAAGCATCCTAATAGTATCTCCTCCCAAATGGGATATTCATTAGTCAAAGACTTTGTCTCAACAGTTGAGAAAAGAAAGAACTGAAGAAAGAGAGGGGCTAACAATGCCCATGGTTCTCAAAGAATGGGGAATGCCCCTATTTATAGTAGTAAAAAAATACTATTTCTATTATTTTATTGACATATTTAATATATTATTTATTTATTTATTTATTTTTCCCTACAAATTGCATCTAATGCAGAATGCAAATTCAAAGATTTTTTTAATTATATTATTGCCGGGTCCTCCCCCCACAATTGAGTCCAATCAACATTTTTAATGATTGATCTTTTTTTTTTCTTTTCTTGATCCTAGTTTCTACCTTAGATTTATCTCAGATTTACTTTCTAATCAGATGTGGTGCAGTGCTTGAGAATGGAGTAGAGACGTAGCTAGCATTTTCAGATTTGCTAACTAAGACTAGGTGAATAGCTGCGATTGGAGCACTGAAGAGAAACGCGTTGGACCATTGGATCATGTCATGGTATGCTTACCGAAGAGTAGTGAAAAGACGCTCACGTACGCTCGCTACACATGATTCTTAGGGGGGCTTGGACATGTAGATGACCGAGATTCTTTTGGAGGCATGATTGAACGACTTTGGAGGCACCACGTGTTACTTCTTTTGATTTTTATTTTCTTTATTTTTTATGCATTTGAGGTCTGTTTTTGCCTTTTTTGTGCCATTTTCCTCTTTTTTCTTACAGATTTCAAATCTAAAATAAAATAAACAAACTTAAATTAATTATTTTATAAACTTAATTTTTATAATAATTTTCAAATTATTTATTGTACAGTAAAGCACACAAAACATACTAAAAATAAATAAAAAATTTTAAAATTAACAAACCTTAATAGATATATTATATAAGACTCGAGAATACTTTTACAAATTATTAGAAATATTATAAAACATATTTACAAACTAAAAACTTATTTACAAGCATTTTAAGACTCAAAATAAAATTGTCGCATATTATTTTTACGGTTTTGATTATTTATAAACTAAACACATATTTAATACACCGAAATGATACTAAAAATTACCAAAAATATTATTAAACATAAAACATACTAAAAACACATATATAGACACATTTTTACACTAAAAGACAAAAATGTTTATTAACAACAAATACTATTAGTTAGAGTATTCAACAAGAAATAAAAGCATAAATAAATGATTTAAGCCTTGAGAAATGCACTCTTATACAATCTCATCAGTGCATGAGGCCTTTTGTCTACTATCTTGCCTTTTTGCCTTAGATAAGCATATAAGGGGAATAATATCATCATCTATATCTTCCTTAGTATTCCAAGCACTAGCAATACAAAGTCGTGTATTCATAATTAAAAATTATTTTTACAACAACATAGAAAAATGGGATTTGAAACAGATAACATTATACAAGACTTAACAATATAAAACATAGAGACAAGTCCCTCCTGAAATAGTCTCAACAAATACACAAAAAAAAAATAAACAACTAACAATGAACAATGAATAATTCCAAATGCTTTCACATGATTACAAACAAATTATTTCAACATAAATTCATCAATTAACAGTCTGCGATCTTTCTCATCCTTGTTCTCTAAAAACATTGTCTGTATTCCAATATCATCTTCAAGTAGCATCTGCAACTTGAGTTTCTCGTGCCCCTTATACCCCATTTGTGTCAAGATTTGGATGCACTTTGTGAATTGAGGATTTATAACAGGCTTGGATGTTTTCAAGTCTAGATAATCCTACACCGTCATCTTAAGCCAATCCTCATCCTCATCACTATCCTTAATCTTTCTCTTGCCCTTTCCTATACTCTTTGAGCTTGAAGCAATTCCTAATCCTTCACTAGAAGTGGTGGACCGCAATCGATTCAATATATTCCTAACATCATTAACCAATCCTCCTCCTCAATCTCTTCATCAAAATCTTCCTTAGTAAAGTGCTTCGATACAGGGGCCTGTGATGAAGCAGTACAGAATCCTAGAGAACTTGAACCTATAGAAGTATGAAAACATGTTTTGAAAGAAGGGAATCCATCCTTACTATGTATTTAGCGGCTCTTGGGCTGCTTTATAAAGAAAAAAGTTTAGAAACATATAAAAATTAGAAAAACTTTGTGGATGTTTATAAACTAATTACCTTAGACACTAAGAAATTGAGCTCTAATTACCTTAATGAGTTTAGGCTGATACTCCTTAGAAAAATCAAACTCTCTATTCTCATGGTTAACCTTTGGTTCTGTTGCACCACCGAAGGTCCTTAAGAAAGCCCATTCTTTCTTCAAATTCTACCTTTTATTCTTAATTTGCATTGGAGTTACTGGATAATTAAATTGATTTGACAAATGAGCTGAACAATTCTCGCACAATTTCTTATTAAGTTTACATTATGTTGTTTGTTTTGCAAGCTCCTATAGAAAGTCCAATCAATACTTTGGTCCTCTTCTTGATCTAAGCAATCAAGTCTTTTGGATTGTTCCTAGTCTTTCCTTTATATGAATAGAAATTAATTTGTATGTATCACATTTATCAATGTTACAAAAAAAAGAAATAGAAAAACAAAAAAAAAAATAAATACAGGTTTAGAAGCATATGTAGTCCACAGATCATTTGTGCTTTCATAAAGCCTCTTGGCACCAAATGCTAATGTGGTAAACTGTTAGAAATAGTGCCCTAAGGAGTAAAATGTTATAATAAGTTTTTAGAGACATTTTATCAATAAAAAGTTTATTTATTATTTATATACCAAATGTTGTCCTCTTTATGTTCATTTTTGTTGAATGTATGATAAGCAAACAAAAGTCTAAGACTGTCATTATAGACCTTTAACAACCGTGCATATGATGGACAGATTGTGCAAAAGACTTGAATCTTAAAGGTGATGGTCTAAATCATAAGATCTGCAATCGATGGTATAAAGTTGGGCCCTTTATTAATGCTAAGATTGTTATGTTGTCAACATCTCTAACGAAGGATGGCTTGTCTTGGTCATTAGAGTGGGACTCCACGAGTAAAAACATTAGTACATTGTCATAGATGACGACGTATTGGATTTAGACAAAAAGTTGAATTGATTTAGTTAATAATTCCATTTGTTCAAATCAATTCACTTTAGACAATCATATGTGTTGTGTCTTAATCATAAAATGACTAATGGGCCCGTATTCTTGACTTATGTCTTTTGATGTATCAAAAGGTGACATTCTGATTTAATGATGGTACACATACTGGTACATTGGAGACATAAACCTTGATTGACATAAACTCGTTATTCATAGATATGGATATTCACTTACATACAATATCTTGTAATTAAAAAACTAGAGTATTCAACCAATTGGATACATAGGTGTAACCGAATGATATATTATTTAGGAATAGTAAGTATTCTAATGGTGTTGTAATGGAATGTAAGATAAAACTAGTTAGAAAGGTAAAACGAAATTCATCCTTAAGCCTATTATGAATATCCTATGAAGATATGACACATTATAATAAGTCATGGATGATTAGCTTATTGGAGCTTTGTAATTTTATATAGTTTGAGAGCATAGCTTTAAGCTTTTAATGGAATAGTGTTAGAGTTGATAATTATAAACTATTTATCTGGGATATGTTATTTTATAATTATAGAAGCTTGATCTATATATGTCCATCTGGTGACCTCTGTTAGCTTATAAAAAATCCTATAATGATATGACGTGTTTTTCGTACATATTAGTGACTTATGTTAATTATAAGATTGATTGAAATTCGATAAAAATGAATTTAATAATTCATGTTTTTTTATCAGTTGAATTAATTTTGTGAATTAATTCAAGATAAGCATGCTAAATTATTTAGATAATATTTTATTTACTATGGGATTATCTGTATATGACTACTTTAATTAGATAACTTCTCTACTGGGATATTTAAATTACAACTGAGGCTCTATCTAAGATTCTTGTGTGAAAATAAGATATTCTAAGAATTCTAGGTTATTGCACGGTCGGCAGGCCATTAGAAAAGTTTGGCATGTTGATGGAGTAAGTTCAACAAGTCGATCTCCCATAGAGTGATAAGGTATAACCTCAAATTCAACTACTATAAATAAGGGGTGAGTTTTCTTTAATATTTAGATTATTTGAGAAGCATAGAGTGAGTATTCTAGTAAGAGAAACTCTAAAACTCCCTAAGAGCTATTGTTCAACATCAAGAATCTTAGCTCTTGGTTTTCTCAAGTGGTTGGAAGAAGAGTCACTAGAGGAAAAGCTATACGACGTGTGACCACCCACACTCCGATCGTGGATAGAGAATAGCAAAGATGACCAATTGATTGAGACCTTTTTGGAACGTTCTTCTCTTCATGGATTCCTGCTGCTTTCGATATACAAAAGTGGTTAGTACAATCTGTCATTAATTTATGTATTTAGCATGTTAAACTTATGTTTTGAAAAATATTCTTATTTAAAATTTTTAAAATTCTGTTGCATATTGTTTTTTCAACATAAACTTCATTGGTCATAAACAAAAATATATATGGAAACAAGTTTTTAAAAATGAACAAATAAAAAAGTAACTACAGACCAATTGTAAACCGACAACATAGTGCCACGGGACATAAATAAAAGCAACAAACAATATAACTATTAATGGCAACATTCATCATAGCCTGTTTTTATTATTTATAACCTCTTTATGGCAACCACACATTCAAAGTAGGTCATTTCTCAATATGACAGTAATAGGAAAATGACCCAAAAATGAGAAGAGACAAAAACAATATAAGAACAAAACTAGGCTATCAATATAGAGTGAGTACTCTAGTGAGAGAAACTTTGAAACTGTAACACTCTGAAATTAATTAAGTAATATTAGTGAGTAAAATGGTGAATTAGTGTGCCATAATGTATCTTTAAACTTAATTTGACTACTTTGGTATATTTCTAAATTAATGTTACTTTTAGTTATTTTAAGTTATTTTAATGATTCTTAACTATCTTAAACTATTTTAAGTTGTCATTTGAATTTTTAAAGCAAGACAATTTGCTAAAATGTCCATTTACAAAACCGTGGGCGGCACATGGTATTCGCACAATAAAACCGCCCACCGTTTCCTTTATTTAAACTCACCTCTCTCTTTCTCTTTCACTCACTTCTCTCTCTCTGTCTCTCGTGTCTCTCTCCCTCTCACTCTGCCTCTCCTTCTCTCTCCTTCTTCTCTCAAATTTTTGAATCAAAGATTCAAACCCAAGCTTTGGATCAATGGATTGGAGGCTTGGAAATGTGATTGAGCAACCAAGAACACGATTTAAAGCTTAATCCAAGGTTAGTTTTCAAATTTTCCAAAACTTTTTCAATTTTTCAAATTTCTTAGTATTTTGAAATCTAAGCTTTTCTAATTTTAGAAAACCATCAAACTAAGTTAAAGGAACTTGGAATAACTAGAATCTAAGCTTTGTTTGATCAAAAATAGATTTAAATCGTGATTTTCTATTTTGCTCTAATTTTTTTCAATTTTGGGATTTTTCAAAATCTTTATGTAAATCTTGTTTAAATTGGTTCCAAAGTGTTTTATAATGTTTTTCTACCATCTAGATATGATTTCCATGCTTGAGAACTAAGAAAAACAGGTTGAAATGAAGAATTGGGCTCGGGAGGCCAAGAACCCATGCAGGAAAATTTTTAGAATTTTCTAGTTCGTTAGGCTGAACTTTGTGTTTGACAGGCCGAATTCATGAGTTTGGAAGGCCGGATTCAGACAACTGACAAGCTGAACCTGAAAATGTTTGGCTGACTGACTTCATTTTTCGACAGGCTGACCTGCACAGTTTGGCCGGCCAAACCAAGGTGACCGACAGGCCGACCGACATGGTAGACTTTTGTGATTTTTCATTCGATTTTGCTGTTTTGAACCCTGATTGAGATTTCAACCTTATAAAATGATTTTATAAACTTAAATGGCACACTAGGACACCATGAAATAGTTTAGCAATGTAAGATACCTTGAGCTAGATACTAATAGACTTAGTTATTACGTATTTAAGGTTGTCCGTGGTTCCACGGAGCTAACGTGTGGCAAACCAGAATTATGGTGTGGGACACCGGCACAAGTATCTAGGTAAGACTTCTACCCCTTTTCTTTGGTAACCTGATTTTAAAAACATGTTGACCTCAAAAGGATTTTTGTCAAAATTTTTTCAATAAGTGATTGAAAAGGGTTTTTAAATGATTGCTTTCCTAAACAGTAGACTGAGGTGACTTTCATAATAAATCCCATAATGAATGTAAATGAAATTACTTGGTAAAAAATAAATATTTTTAATAATTATAGAAGAATATATATATATATGGGCATGATGCTATATCAGAGATCGGGTCGTGTAGCGTGCGACCTTGGGGTAAAGTCTCGAAACCCAGTTGGACCACTACGGTGGTGTTACATATATGGTTTGCCCAAGAAAAATAAAATATTATTCTTTCTGGTCAACCAGTAAATAGTTTTGGTAAGATTAATTTTATTAAATCTACTTATTTGTTTATTTAAGTCTACTTTCTAATTACTTTCTGTATTATATTATTCTTTCTGGTCAACCAGTAAATAAAATTTTCCTTTCAAAATTAAATGTTTTAAAATTCATAGTCCTACTGAGCTTTTCGCTTATATTTTATTTGTTTTAAAACCTTTTCCCTCTAGGTGGATTTCAGCTTAGGTTGGAAGAGGAGTCCACAGACAAGACACACGAGCAGTAAAGGAATCGAGTAGGTTGTTTAAATTATAAAAATCAAGGCATGTAATTCTCTAACTCCCTCCTTATTTGGACTGTGGTTGTAACTTAATATTGTCAGTACTATGTGTGTGCACAAGATGTGGGCCAGTGGGACCTATTCTCGTTTCACTTTAATTCCTTATACATTCTTCTTGTTTATTTTGTTATTCTTATTTGTTTAATTGATATAAAAGCTTGCTTTAAAAAGGTTTTAAGCTATCACATTTTTCGTAACTAATTCATTTATTTATCCTGTGTTTAATTAAAATTTCTACTTAATTAACCTACCACTTCACCTCCTGTACTCCGAGGCGCGACAGAATGGTATCAGAGCTCAAGGTTATGAACCTTGGGAATTGTGCACACATGGGTACGACAATGAAAGACCATTGACAGTCTAAATTTTGTTTTCAGAAGTGAGAGAATGAAACCTAGATGTCGAGTTTGAAAATGATGAGGGCTATGTTTGCTGCATTGCGGCAGATGGCAGCAAGGGCGAGACCAGATGATTCTGAGGCTAGTCATCGACATGCATATTTTAAGGAATTCTTACATGCATCTGTTCTGACCTTCGACAGAAAAGGGGACCCTTAAGTGGCAGAATATTGGTTAGACTCGATCGTAAAACACCTAGATACTCTTAGCGTGCCAGCGGAATATCATGTGGAGTTTGCAGCATACAAGTTCAAAGGTGGTGCCAATACTTGGTGGAAGCAAGCAAAGCGCCTAGAAAACAATAGAAACATTAGTTGGGACAGGTTCGAGGAATTATTCTATGATCAGTAATTTCTGCAAGGATATAAAGACCAGAAGGTGGCCGAGTTTTACATATCGCAGTAGGGTGAGAAGTGCATCAAATTCCAGGATGGACTAAAGGCTTCTATTCGACGACAGGTGGTTGCCCTACGACTTAGGAATTTTGGGGAGCTTGTGTCAGCAGCTATATCTATGGAAAACGACTATTCACAATACTGTGAGGATCGAGCCAATACATCAAGAGGACCATAGAGGAGCGGCAGGAGGAGTACCAATAGTCGACCAACTCTAGGAAAGAACAAACATGGTAGCGTGAATAGCGACAGCAGTAGCTTATCCAGCAGCGAGTGCAGCAACCCCTACAGCTTTCACTGTCATTATTGCCAGCAGTAGGGACATATCAAGAGGAATTGCCCAATTAGGAGTACTCGCCTAGGACTTTAGACTGGAGAAGGATCCAGTTGCCAGCCTTAGCCTCAGACCCTACCTTCGTTTTAGCAGTTCCCTCAGCTTCAGTTCCATTAGTTTTCTCCCCAGCAACTGCCATATCCAGCACAAGGACACTAGTCGCAGAACTTCCAACGCAACGCCCCTCAGTATGAAGCACTGAGTATAGCTAGTGTGCAGTCGCCTCCATCGCAGCAATATCGACTGACTAATCCAGGACCAAGTAGTGTTGATAGAGGAAAAGGGAAAACTCCAGTGCAAGGTTAGACAATGACATCAGGAAGTTCGGATGCCCAGACCAGTAACACAGTTGTTGATGGTACGATTCTGGTTTCTTAGTCCCTAGCACATGTATTATTTGATACTGGTGTCACTCATTCCCTCATTTCAAGCTCTTTTGTACATGCTTTGGGATTAGTGATAGAAGAATTTGGTGAACCCCTAATTATAGCCTCACCCTTGGGTCAGGTATATGTGAAATGTATTTGTAAAGCTTATAAAATAAAGATTAGGGATGAGATTTTGAAAAGTGATTTGATTGCAATCTTTATGAGTTCATATGATGTAATCCTAGGCATGGATTGGTTGTCCAAGTATAGTGTAGTTGTAGACTATCATCTTAGAAAAGTGACCCTATTATCTGATAGGGGAACGATGATCACTTACTAGGTTGGTGGTGATTGGCGAATGAGTGAGCGTCTCATAAAGACATGTCTTGGGGGATAGAAGAACTTAGCTTGCTATGCCTTCCTCATGAGTCTAAAAGGAGAGCCTAGTGCCTTGAGAAGAAATGTAGTAATCCCAGTGGTAGATGAATTTGAAGATGTTTTCCCCGATGAGTTACTAGGATTACCACCGCATCAGGAGATTGAATTTGGTATTGAGTTGCTTCTGGGAACAACATCGATTTCCGTAGCAACTCATCAGATGGCACCGACAGAAATGAAGAATTAAGAAAGCAGCTTTAGGAGTTTGCTGATAAGGGATACATTTGAAATAGTACATCACCGTGGGGAGCACCAGTTTTGTTTGCTAAGAAGCACGATGGGACCCTCAGGTTATGTATAGATTATCGACAGCTGAATCGAGTCACCGTGAAGAACAAATATCCTTTGCCCAGAATCGATAAATTGTTTGATCAGTTGGAAGGTTTACGGTATTTCTTAAAGATAGATTTACGTTTGGGATACCATCAGCTCAGGATTAAGGAAACGGACATTTCAAAAATAGTTTTCAAGACCCGGTATGGACACTTTGAATTTCTGGTGATGCCGTTTGGATTGACGAATGCTCCGGTAGCCTTCATGGACTTAATGAACAGGATATTTAGGCCCTATCTGGATTAGTTCATGATTGTGTTCATCGATGATATCTTGGTCTATTCTAAGACTTAGGAGGAGCATGAGTAGCATCTCAAAATCGTGCTTCAGACCCTGCAAGAGCACTAGCTATACGCTAAGAAAGAGAAGTGTGAGTTTTGGTTAATAGAAGTTAAGTTTCTGGGTCATGTTATATCTGAGCATGGCATCTAGGTGGATCCGTCTAAAGTTGAAGCCATAGTGGAATGGGAATGACCAAGGAATGTGGCAGAAATTCGTAGCTTCTCGAGACTTGAAGGGAATTATAGGAAATTTGTGAAGGATTTTTCAAAAATAGTAGCGCCATTGATAAGATTGATAAGGAAAATGTCAGGTTCGAGTGGGATGAAGAATGCGAGCTCGTTTTTCAAGAACTGAAGAATCAGTTGACCTCAACTCCAATGTTGATTATTCCCAACAGTGATGAGCCGAATGAAGTTTACACAGATGCATCTGGATGCGAAATTGGGTGTGTGTTGATGCAACATGGACGCGTGGTAGCATATGGATCGAGACAGCTACGATCTCATGAGCGGAATATCCTACTCACAATTTGGAGCTCGCAGCAGTGATTCACGCGTTGAAGATCTAGAGATGTTATCTGTATGGGGCGACATTTCAGGTTTTCTCTGACCACAAGAGTTTGAAGTACCTGTTCACCTAGAGGGATCTAAACTTGAGGCGGCAAAGATGGATAGAGTACATGGAGGATTATGATTTTGCACTGCAGTATGAACTTGGGAAAGCTAACATAGTCGTTGATGCGCTCAACAGGAAGTCTTTAGAAATTCTCGCTTGTTTGGCTCTTGAAGATTGGAAAAGGAATGCAACAGTGAGTGAGAACAGGCTATAGTATTATAAAGACTACGATCGAGTTTCAGTGTACCACATGGAGATGACCCCAACTCTTGTTCAGATGGTGAAACAAAATCAGTGGCAAGACTAGCATCTTCAGGGGATTTGGACGCGAATTCAGAATGGGGAGCAATTTGAAGAATGGAGGATTCATGCGGATGGATCGTTGTACTTCAGGGAGCGCCTAGCAATTCCAACCATCGCGTAAGTGACGAATGTAACACCTGAGCATTTTTACTATATTAAAAATGCATTAAGTTAAGGATTATATTGAGACGAATATTACAGTTTAAGGAAAAATATTGTATAATAACATGAAAAATTATACAGTATTAGAGTAATGCAGCATAAGAATTGGATTGTTAAAGGTCATGCAGTACAGAAATTGAACTATTTAAATTAAAGCATTATAGGAATAATACTGCTTAAAGAATATGGATGAATAAGAAAGGGTATGTTTGGCCTCTAAAAATAAACCAGAGGCAAGTAAAATATTTAATACAGTCTAGGAATATGTTTTTGCACTGATTTTACATAGCAGTATAAGAAAAATATTGTGTGATGAAAAATTACACGGTGTAAATTTTTGGGCCCCACAAAGTGGACACCCATTTTATTTTTATTGGGCCACCATGCCATGAAAGGTGGCCCAATCACATATTGCCACATGGTAGCCCAATGGATTACCATGAGTCACCTAAACGATAAACATGCATTTAATGTAAAAATTTGCCAAATAAATCTTCCTTTCTTCTTCCTCCCAAACCTGCAGCCATGGTTGAAGCTCTCCCAAAATTTTTCAAGTTCCCATCTTTGCAAAAATAACCCCATTTAAGTTCAAGAAGTGAAGCCCAAGGATTTCTACAAGTTTTAACGTAAAAACCTAAACTTTTTTAAGGGTTTTTAGGGTTTTTCTTGGAAAAAAAAAAAAAGAAAGGAAGCTAATTCATGGTGTTTTTGCATGAAATGATGTCTAGGAAGGAGTTTCAAAGAAGCCTTGGAAGGTTAGAAACCAAAAATACTATTTGGGATAAGTTTTGAATTTCAAAGTTTTGAATATGTGTTTTTAATTTGATTTTTGTTCTTTCAAGGATATGTGGGCTTTCAAGCACAGTTTTGATTAAATCCCATAGACACATGAATTATGGTATGTTGATGTTGTGAAAAGTTAGTTTTAACTGTTGAAAATGTTAGTTTTTGCAAAAAATACCATTTTTGTAATTTTAGTACTAAGTTTGCAAAAATGATGATTTAGCATGAAAATGATTGAAACAAGAGTGGGAACTGCTCTTGCAAAGGTAGAGTTGATAATTGAAAACAAGTTTTGACAAAAATGCCCCAAGGACTAAATTGAAAGAAAAAGTTCTTTCTCGGCAGATTGAGAAATCAGCCAAAAAGTCCCTCTAAACGTGAGAATTTCAAAAAAGGTAAAACACAAAAGTTGTAGATCTCGACAAAACTGTTAGGCTACATAGACAGTTCGTTAAAAATTGCAACCGTTTGTGATATTTTAATTTTACAAGAATTTGTTGAAATTGGGAAAAAAATTTAAAGGGCCAAAATGTCATTTTTGCAAAGGATTTTGAATATGGTGCTTCAAGCAAAAATGTTCCTCATAAACAATGGGGACTAATGGTTTAAAAATATTATTTTTGGTTCTGAGGGCAAAAACGTAAATATTTTTGTATTGGGGCCAAAACCATAAAATTGTGTAAGAACTGGGTTTCACTAGGGAACGTTGGCTTCCGATACTGCTATAGGTAGTAAGTATTATAGATGCTAAGTTTTAAGGATTTGAAGTTGGTCAAGGAATGAATAAAAGAAAAAGAGGTTAAGGGCAAAATGGTCATTTTATGAAAAATGGCCAAAACGGACATGGAACGCCTGTTGTTGGGAAATGTTTCGTAGTGGTAATTTTTCCGTATTATGTAAGTAATGGTATGTTAAAGTTACACGATGAGTTTATTAAGTTAAGAAATGGACAAAAAACTCATTAAGGGTAAAATCGTTATTATCAAGGAGACGGCCAGAACGGAGTCGAACACTCCGATTTAGCATAACATTTTTAGACAAAAAATGTTTCGTAATATGTTAAGTAACGTAACTGTCATGTGTGTAGAGAGATTTAATAAGGAATGTTTAAGTAAACGAGATGTAACCCGGTGGGTTACAAAATTAAGTAAAGAGAAGGGTAAGCCGATGGTATACAAGTCAAGTTAAAAGTAAAGAATAGTTAATGTTTATGTTTTATTATCAATCGAGTTGATTGATAATAAAGAAAGTTAACTAATAAGTCGGCTATCAATTGATTAGGACACAGAAGCCGACTAATGGAAGAAAAAGAAATGATTAAGGAACAGAATAGAGAACGCTAGAGCATAGTCTGGGTAAGTTTAAATCTCACCTACAGCATGCAGTAAATAGTTTTCAAATGCTTATATATGTTTGCAAATGTATTTGCAATTGTTATGCAAGTTGTTTTTAAAGTATGTTTGCATGTATTATGCAAAAAGTTTTGAAGATTCAAAGCAAGATTTATAATGAATTTGCAAGTGTTATGTTTAAAGTCTATTTGCATATTGACATGCATAATGTTTTTAAAAGTTCAAGTTATAATTTTCAATGTAATTGAAGTATCATTGCATGTGAAATGCACAATGTTTAAAAGTGTACAAATTATGGTTTGCAAAATATGTTTGCATTATATGATGCATTTGTTATGCTATAAGTTGCATTTGCTATGCACTAAGTGTTAGAGCACAAGTTATGATTTGCAAAATGTGTTTGCATTTTATGTTGCATTTGTTATGTAATAAGTTGCATTTGTTATGCAATAGATTTTATAGTACAAGTTATGATTTGCAAGTGTGTTGCATATGATGTGATTGCATTAGATATGCTCACTAAATTTAATAAGGTAACGTAAAGATAAAAAGAAAGTGTCGTACCCACCTCTTTGTTGTGAGGTAATGAAAGTAAAGTTAAAATTTGACCTCCAAGGTGTGAGGTACATGACCTCGTGTTCGATAGTCTTAAGTCTTCCGCAAGGGAAGCATTATGTCATGATCTCATGATTAATGATGCTAGTACGAACACTAAAGTAAGATACAGAAAGTTAAGGAACAAAGATAGAAAGTTAAAGTAAGATACAAAAAGTTAAGGAATAAAGGATTTAAAGTTAAAGTAAGATAAGGATAGTTAAGGAACAAAGGTAAAAGGTTAAAGTAAGAGAAGAATGTTCATAAGACATTCATAATTGAAAGTACATAATTGAGCATAAATAGAAACACGCATTTTAGTTTTGCTTGTTTTCCTTGTTATGAAATATTTAAATGCTATGAAAAACATTCTGAGGAATGTTTATGTTAAGTGTTTATGGAAAACATTATCAGGTTTACAAAAAAGGTTTATAAACGATGTGTTATGAAAAAAGTATAAAAAATGCTTTATGAAAAACATTTACACAAATGTTTTAGAAATGTGTTATGAAACGTTTATGAAAAACGTTTTAGAAATGTTTTATGAAAAATGTTTATGAAAAACGTTTATGAAAAATGTTTCAAGAGAAAGGTTTTCATGAGGAAAGATTTAAAGTATGATTTAAATGTTTGTGAGTTTATGTTTGAACTTACTAAGCGTAAGCTCATAAAAAAGTTTGTTCATGCTGTAGGTAATTTATGGGTGACCAGTAGGACCTGTTAGAAGAGCTAGGAGCTGTGGAGGACGGATGCGAAGATTTAGGTATAGATACCACCATTATTTGCTTCCGCTATGCAAAGAAAAAGTTTTCCACTATTTTGTATAGTGTTTAAAAGTATTAAGAAAATTTCAGCTTTACGAAATGTTGTCAAAGATTTAAGATACAATTCATGAACTGTTTTATATAAATAAAGTTAAGATTTAAGATATGTTTTAGTAAATATTTCTTAAAAAGTTTTAAGAAACAATTTGAAATGGTTTTAAAAGCAAGTATTGAGCAAGGTCTCAACTTGAATGACGATAGAGGTCGTAACAGTTTTTAAGTACGTTTTAAAGAATGTTTAAAAGAAAGAAAAAAAATATTTTAGTATTTTTCTTACTAAGTAAGTAAGATTACTGTTTAAGAACAATGTTTAAGAAAGTAAAGTGATTGTCCGAAAAAACGGGTCGTCATAGGTGGTATCAGAGCGGTATCCTACCATCCCATCTTGCACTGTCATATGCCCACTATACCATAGCTCAGGTAAGTAAGTTAAGTTAAGTAAGAAGGAAATTTAGAATTTAACGATTACGTGCTTATACCGAGTATATAGCCTTTGATATCGGCACATTTGGATGAACGATGAGAAAGGTAAAGGTCAAAGAATGAGCGTAATGTCACGTGTTAGAATGTTCCCACAAGTCGACGGTGGTTATCGTCCATCAGTGGTGTCAAGTCAATGATAATCAAGCGTGGTCAATGATGGTCAATAGATGGCCAACTGCTCAACAATCAAGAAGATGAGTTTGTGACACGTTATGATGTTCTTGCGCACAATGGTGTCTCTGTATAAGCAAATCTCACTCTGTTAGAAGTCAATTTGATATTGGCTACACATATAGCGAGGAAAGTAGATCCAGATAATGGAATAATGGAGGTCCAAAAGTGGTTTTTGGTGCTCTATGGAATGAGAGTACCTGAAAGCAACCAGGCATTAGATGACTAAATATGCAATTTTTTTTAGCATAAGCACTCCGCAACTAAGCTGAGACATGCAAATGAGCTCATAAATGCCTAGATGGGAATCATAATTAGGATAATGATGTCAAGTATGTCAGCGAAAACCTCATAGATGGGAGGATGGAAGCTGGAGATCTATACATTATGAGGAAAATTACAAAAAAATGTAATTTTAGAATGGATATGGACCGAAAATTATGGATTTATGGTCAGATGACCTTAATTTTTAGATAGTCATGATGCGATTTGAATGAAAATGAACCCTATTTTCAATAGCATTCATTGGCAGAATGCTAAACCTTTAAATAAATGGAAATTATGCACGAACACTGAAAGATTAGAGTTGCGCAGCAAAAGTATAGTGCATAATTTAAAGGAATATGCCAATAACATGATGAAAATTGTAGAAGTTCCAAGATAGAGGCTTAGTTATGGTGAAAAAGTAGTGACCAAGGAAGTATGTTAAGAACGAAAAGGAGGATAGGGAGATGAACTACCCATGAGTTCTAATTTTCGAGGACGAAAATTGTTAAATTGTTAAGGAAGGTAGATTGCAACACCCGAGCATTTTTACTATATTAAAAATGCATTAAGTTAAGAATTATATTGAGACAAAAAATACAGTTTAAGGAAATATACTGTATAATAACATGGAAAATTGTACAGTATTAGAGTAATGCAGCATAAGAATTGGATTGTGGAAAATTGTATAGTATTAGAGTAATGCAGCATAAGAATTAGATTGTTAAAGATCATGCAGTATAGAAATTGGACTATTAAGTTAAAGCAGTATAGGAATAATACTGCTTAAAGAATATATATGAATAAGAAAGGGTATGTTTGGCCTCTAAAAATAAACTAGAGGCAAGTAAAATATTTAATACAGTCTAGGAATATGTTTTTGCACTGATTTTACTATGGCAGTATAAAAAAAATACTGTGTAGTAAAAAATTACACAGTATAAATTTTTATGCCCCACAAAGTGGACACCCATTTGACATGGTGGCCCAATCACATATTGCCACATGGTAGCCCAATGGATTACCATGAGTCACCTAAAGGATAAACATGCATTTAATGTAAAAATTTGCCAAATATATCTTCCTTTCTTCTTCCTCCCAAACCGGCTGCTATGGTTGAAGCTCTCCCAAAATTTTTCAAGTTCCCATCTTTGCAAAAATAACCCCATTTAAGTTCAAGAAGTAAAGCCCAAGGATTTCCACAAGTTTTAAGGTAAAAACCTAAACTTTTTCAAGGGTTTTTAGGGTTTTTCTTGGGAAAAAGAGAGGAAGCTAATTCATAATGTATTTGCATGAAAATGGTGTCTAGAAAGGAGTTTTAAAGAAGCCTTGGAAGGCTGGAAACCAAAAATGCTATTTGGGGTAAGTTTTGAATTTGAAACTTTTGAAATTATATGATTTTTAATTTGATTTTTGTTCTCTCAAGGATATATGTGATTTTTAATTTGATATTTGTTCTTTCAAGGATATGTAGGCTTTCAAGCAAAGTTTTGTTTAAATCCTATAGATACATGAATTATGGCATGTTGATGTTGTGAAAAGTTAGGTTTAAATGTTGAAAATGTTAGTTTTTGCAAAAAGTACCATTTTTGTAATTTTAGTATTAAGTTTGCAAAAATGATGATTTAACATGAACATGATTGAAACAAGAGTGGGAACTGCTCTTGGAAGGGTAGAGTTGCTGATTGAAAATAGATTTTGACAAAAATGCCCCAAGGACTAAATTGAAAGAAAAAGTTCTTTCTCAACAGATTTAAAAATTAGTCAAAAAGTCCCTCTAAACGTGGGAATTTCAGAAAGGTTAAAACACAAAAGTTGTGGATCGTGACAAAACTGTTAGGCATTATGCATAGTTCGTCGAAAATTGCAACTGTTTGTGAGATTTTAATTTTACAAGAATTTGTTGAAATTGGGAAAAAATTTTAAAGGGCAAAATGTCATTTTTGCAAAGGATTTTGAATATAGTACTTTATGCAAAAATGTTCCTCTTGAAAAATGGGGATTAATGGTTTAAAAATATTATTTTTGGTTCTTGGGACAAAAATGTAAATATTTTTGTATTGGGATCAAAACCATAAAATTGTGTAAAAGCTAGGTTTTCACAAAGGAACGTTGGTTTACTATACTGCTATAGGTAGTAAGTATTATAGATGCTAAGTTTTAAGGATTTAAAGTTAGTCAAGAAATGAATGAAAGAAAAAGAGGTTAAGGTTAAGGGCAAAATGGTCATTTTATGAAAAAACCCAAAACGGACCCGAAACGCCTGATGTTGGGAAATGTTTCCTAGTGGTAATTTTTTCGCATTATGTAAGTAATGGAATGTTAAAGTTACAAGATGAGTTTATTAAGTTAAGAAATTAACGAAAAACCTGTTAAGGGTAAAATCGTTATTATCAAGGAGACGGCCAAAACATAGTCGAACACTCCGATTTAGCATAACTTTCTTATACGAAAAATGTTCCGTAATATGTTAAGTAACATAACCGTCATGTGTGTTGAGAGATTTAATAAGACATGTTTAAGTAAACGAGAGGTAACCCGGTGGGTTATAAAATTAAGTAAAAAGAAGGGTAAGCCGATAGTATACAAGTCAAGTTAAAAGTAAAGAATAGTTAATGCTTACGTTTTATTATCAATCAAGTGGATTGATAATAAAGAAAGTTAACTAATAAGTCGGCTGTCAATTGATCAAGACACAAAAGCCGACTAATGGAAGAAAAATGAATGAGAAAAGAACGGAATAGAGAACGCTAGAGCATAGTCCGGGTAAGTTCATACCTCGCCTACAGCATGAAGTAAATAGTTTTCAAATGCTTATATATGTTTGCAAATGTATTTTCAATTGTTATGCAAGTTGTTTTTAAAGTATGTTTGTCTGTATTATGCAAAAAGTTTTGAAGATTCAAAGCAAGATTTATAATGAATTTGCAAGTGTTATGTTTAAAGTCTATTTGCATATTGACATGCATAATATTTTTAAAAGTTCAAGTTATCATTGCATGTGAAATGCACAATGTTTAAAAGTGTACAATTTATGGTTTGCAAAATGTGTTTGCATTATATGATGCATTTGTTATGCCATAAGTTGCATTTGCTATGCACTAAGTGTTAGAGTATAACTTACGATTTGCAAAATGTGTTTGCATTTTATGTTGCATTGGTTATGTAATACGTTGCATTTTTTATGCTACAGATTTTATAGTATAAGCTATGATTTGCAAGTGTGTTGCATATGATGTGATTGCATTGGATATGCTCACTAAATTTAATAAGAAGGTAACATAAATATAAAAAAAAAGTGTCATACCAACCTTTTTATTATGAGGTAATGAAAGTAAAGTTAAAGTTTGACCTCCAAGGTGTGAGGTACATGATCTCGTGTTTGATGGTCTCAAGTCTTCCGCAAGTGAAGTATCATGTTTATGATCTCATGATTAATGATGCTAGTACGAACACTAAAGTAAGATACAGAAAGTTAAGGAACGAAGATAGAAAGTTAAAGTAAAATACAGAAAGTTAGGGAATAAAGGATGCAAAGTTAAAGTAAGAGAATGATAGTTAAGGAACAAAGGTAGAAGTTTAAAGTAAGAGAAGAATGTTCATAAGACATTCATAATTGAAAGTACATAATTGAGCATAAATAGAAACATGTGTTTTAGTTTTGCTTGTTTTCCATGTTATGAAATATTTAAATGCTATGAAAACATTCTAAGGAATGTTTATGTTAAGTGTTTATGGAAAACATTTTCTTATTTACAAGAAAAGGTTTATAAACAACATGTTATGAAAAATGTATAAGAAATGCTTTATGAAAATTGTTTACGCAAATGTTTTAGAAATGTGTTATGAAAACGTTTATGAAAAATATTTTAGAAATGTTTTATGGAAAATGTTGATGAAAAACGCTTATGAAAAATGTTTCAAGAGAAAGGTTTTTATGAGGAAAGATTTAAAGTATGTTTTAAATGTTTGTGAGTTTATGTTTGAACTTATTGAGCATAAGCTCATAAAAAAGTTTCTTCATGCTGTAGGTAATTTATGGGTGACCAGTAGGACCCGTTAGAGCTGGGTGCTGCGGAAGACGGATGTGAAGATTTGGGTATGGATACCACCACTGTTTGTTTCCGCTATGCAAAGAAAAGGTTTTCCACTATTTAGTATAGTGTTTAAAAGTTTTAAGAAAATTTCAGCTTTACGAAATGTTGTCAAAGATTTGAGATACAATTTATGAACTGTTTTATATAATTATAAAGTTAAGATTTAAGATATGTTTTAGTAAATATTCCTTCAAAAGTTTTAAGAAATGATTTAAAATGTTTTTAAAGACAAGTGTTGAGCAAGGTCTCAACTTAAATAGTAACAGAGGTCGCAATAGTTTTTAAGTACGTTTTTAAGAATGTTTAAAAGAAAAAAATTTATTTCAGTATTTTTCTTACTAAGTAAGTAAGATTATTGTTTAAGAACAATGTTTAAGAAAGTAAAGTGACTCCTTGAAAAGGCGGATATTCACAACGACCGCTATAATGGATGAAGCCCATAAGTCTCTGTTTGCTATTCATCCAAGGAGTACAAAGATGTATCATGATCTAAAGAGGCAATATTGGTGAAGAGGTATGAAGAAGGATGTCTGGGAGTACGTGGCAAAGTATGTGACTTGTCATCAGGTGAAAGCCGAGCATCAGAAGCCAGCAGGTCAGCTTCAGCCGCCTCCTATTCTAGGGTGAAAATGGGAGCAAGTAACGATGGATTTTCTTACTGGGTTGTCGAGAACAAAGCAAAGGCATGACGCAATTTGGGTCGTGGTCGAGAGGTTAACGAAGTCAGCTTATTTCATTCTTTTCAGGTCAACTTGTTCGAGAAGAGTTTTCGGGGAATTGTATCTGCAAAACATAGTGCGGTTGCACGAAGTTCCTTTGTCCATCACATCTGATAGAGACACCAGGTTTAATGCCAAGTATTAGAGGAGCTTTTAGGAGGCCTTGGGTATGGATTTGAACTTCAACACGGCATTTCATCCTCAAACCGATGGGTAGTCCAAGCGGGTTATTCAGATCCTTGAGGGCATGTTGCGTGCATGTGCATTAGACTTCGGTGGAAACTAGAAGAAGTATTTGCATCTAATAGAATTTGCGTACATCAACAGCTATCAATCGAGCATTGGCATAGTGCCATTTGAGGCATTATATGGTCGACCGTGTCGATCACCTATGTGTTAGGCTAAGCTGGAAGATAGGATTATTCTTGGGCCAGATGAGATTCGCGATAGTAATGAGAAGGTCGCAGTAATCCAAGACCGATTAAAAGCAGCTCAAAGTCGATAGAAAAGTAACACTGATAGGAGACGTAGACCCTTGGAATTCGAGGTAGGAGACTTTGTTCTCTTGAAGGTATCGCCTTGCAAGCGTATTTTGCGATTCAGAGTAAGTGCTAAGCTTGAACCAAGGTATGTCGGACCATTCAAGATCACTTAGCGTGTCGATGTGGTTGCTTATCGACTCGACCTCCCTCTTGAACTCTCTCACGTCCATGATGTATTCCACGTGTTGATGCTTCGCAAGTGTCCGCCTGAGCAAAACAAGATAGTTTCGTTCCACGATGTGCAAATTCAAGAAGACATGACATACGAGGAAGTGCCAAACCAAATTATCAATCAAAAAGTAATCAGTTTGAGTTGTCACGATATACCGTTAGTAAAGGTCGTGTGGCAGCATCACGGGGTTTATGAAGCCACTTGGGAATTAGAATCGAGTATGCAGGAGTTGTATCCGCATTTGTTTTGTTTCTAAATCGATTTGTAAATTTCGAGGGCGAAATTTCTTTTAGGGATGGAGTTGTAACGCCCCAAAATTAATTAAGTAATATTAGTGAGTAAAATGGTGAATTAGTGTACCATAATGTATCTTTAAACTTAATTTGACTACTTTGGTATATTTCTAAATTAATATTACTTTTAGTTATTTTAAGTTATTTTAATGATTCTTAATTATCTTAAACTATTTTAAGTTGTCATTTTGAATTTTTAAAGCAAGACAATTTGTTAAAACGTCCATTTTACAAAACCGTGGGCGGCACACGGTATTCGCACAGTAAAACCGCCCATTGTTTCTTTTATTTAAATTCACCTCTCTCTCTCTCTTTCACTCACTTCTCTCTCTTTGTCTCTCGTGTCCCTCTCCCTCTCACTCTGCCTCTCCTTCTCTCTCCTTTTTCTCACAAATTTTTGAATCAAAGATTCAAACCCTAGCTTCGGGTCAATGGATTGGAGGCTTGGGAACGTAATTGAGCAACCAAGAACACGATTAAAGCTTAATCCAAGGTTAGTTTTCAAATTTTTCAAAACTTTTTCAATTTTTCAAATTGCTTGGTGTTTTAAAATATAAGCTTTTCTAAGTTTACGAAACCATCAAACTAAGTTAAAGGAACTTGGAATAACTAGAATCTAAGGTTTGTTTGATCAAAAACGAATTTAAATCACGATTTTCTATTTTTCTCTAATTTTCTTCAATTTCGGGATTTTTCAAAATCTTTATGTAAATCTTGTTTAAATTGGTTCCAAAGTGTTTTATAATGTTTTTCTATCATCTAGATATGATTTCCATGCCTGAAAACTGAGAAAAACAGGTTGAAATGAAGAATTGGGCTCGGAAGGCCGAGAACCCATGCTTGGAAATTTTTAGAATTTTCTAGTTTGGTAGGCCAAACTTCGTGTTCGGCAGGCCGGATTCATGAGTTCGGCAAGTCGGATTCACACAACCGGTAAGCCGAACCTGAAAATGTTCAGCCGACTCGACTTCCTTTTTCGGCAGGCCGAACCAGGGCGACCGGCATGGTAGAATTTTGTGATTTTTCATCCGATTTTGTTGTTTTGAAGCCCAATTGAGATTTCAATACTATAAAATGATTTTTATAAACTTAAATGGCACACTAGGACACCATGAAATAGTTTAGCAACATAAGATATCTTGAGCTAGATACTAATAGACTTAGTTATTATATATTTAAGGTTGTTCGTGGTTTCGCGGAGCTAAGTGTGGTGGATTGGGATTACGGTGTGAGACACCGGTACAAGTATCGAAGTAGGACTTCTACCCCTTTTCTTTGGTAACCTGATTTTAAAAACATGTTGACTTCAAAAGGATTTTTATCATAATGTTTTCAATAAGTGATTGAAAAGGGTTTTTAAATGACTGTTTTCCTAAGCAGTAGATTGAGATGATTTTCATAATAAATACCATAATGAATGTAAATGAAATTACTTGGTAAAAAAAGATTTTTAATAATTATAGAAGTATATATATATATATATATATATGTGCATGATGCAATATCAGAGATCAAGTCATGTAGTGTACGACCTTAGGGGTAGGTCTCAAAACACAACTAGGCCACTACGGTTGTGTTAAATATATGGTTTGCCTAGGAAAAAAATGTTATTATTTCTGGTCAACTAGTAAACAGTTTTGGTAGATTAATTTTATTAAATTCTACTTATTTGTTTATTTAAGTATATTTTCTAATTACTTTCTGTATTATGAAATTTTCCTTTCAAAATTAAATGTTTTAAAATTCATAGTCTTACTGAGCTTTTTACTCGCATTTTATTTGTTTTAAAACATTTTCCATCTAGGTAGATTTCAACTTAGGTTTGAAGAGAAGTCCACAAACAGGACACACAGGCAGTAAAAGAATCGAGTAGGTTGTTTGAATTATAAAAATCAAAGCATGTAATTCTCTCTAACTCCCTCCTTATTTAGACTATAGTTGTAACATAATATTGTCAGTACTATGTTTGTACACAAGATATAAGTCAATAGAACCCATTTTCGTTTCTCTTTAATTCCTTATAAATTTCTTATTGTTTATTTTGTTATTCTTATTTGTTTAATTAATATAAAAGCTTGCTTTAAAAAGATTTTAAGCTATCACATTTTTTGTAACTAATTCATTTATTTATCCTATGTTTAATTAAAATTTTTACTTAATTAATTTAATTAACCTACCACGTCACTTCCTATACTCCGAGGTGTGACAAAAACTCCCTAAGAGCAATTGTTCAACATCAAGAATCTTAGCTCTTGGTTTTCTCAAATGATTAAAAGAAGAGTTACTGAAGGAAAAGCTATACGATATGTGACTACTCAGACTTCAATCGTGGATAGAGAATAATAAAAAAGATCATTTGATTGAGACTCTTCTAGAACGTTTTTCTCTTCATAGATTCCTGTTGTTTCGACATACAAAAGAAGTTGGTACGATCTGTCATTAATTTATGCATTTAGCATGTTAAACTTATGTTTTAAAAAATATTCTTATTTAAAATTTTTAAAATTTTGCTGCGTATTATTTTTTCAACATAAACTTCATTGGTCATCAACAAAAAATATATACTGAAACAAGTTTTTAAAAATGAACAAATAAAAAAATAACTGCAAATCAATTGGAAACCGGCAACATAGCTCCACAAGACATAAATAAAAGCAACAAAATATATGACTATTATTGCCATCATTCATCGTAGCCTGTTTACATTATCTATAACCTCTTTATGGCAGCCACACATTCAAACAGGCCATTTCTCAATATGACAGAAGTAGGAAAATGACCACAAAATGAGAAGAGACAAAAACGATATAAGAACAAAACTGGGCCACCAGTATAAACAGGCAACCAATTAAACGACTGGTGGAAAAGGAAATTGGGAAACGACAATAGCAAGAACACTGAGAGTAACTTCAACATAACAACATTGATCGCACATCACTGATACAGGCTCACGACAATTGTAAAAAAATGACAACCAATATGTAGAACAAAACGATGGGAATCATAGAACACATCATTGAGCAAATGCAACTTCAACAAAAGAGTAGATCACATAACACTGAGCATAGAAACATTGAGCAGATCATAAAACATTGAGCATAGGAACATTAAGCGGGTCAACAGCAATGAAAGCTTTAACAGACAAATCAACGATTCATGAGCAAAAACTAAAGAAATAGCGAATTTGAACTAATAGAGGAGAGGGAA
>CAMOHE010049411.1:0-16479 GCA_946598075.1 Artocarpus hirsutus
TAATAAACTTCATAATGAATATGAATGATTATATCTGATAAGAAAAGATTTCATGAATCAGAGAAATATATATGTATATATATATATTAGGGCATGATGCCATATCAGAGATCGGGTTGTGTAGTGAACAACCTTGGGGGCAGGTCCCGAAACCCAGCTGGGCCACTACGGTGGTGAGTTATGTATGGTTTGCCCAGGAAAGAAGAGTGGTACCCTTTGATTGATAAATTCGAATTATTTTTGGTGAGATAATATTTTATTTAAATTCGCAATTGATTATCTATTTGTTGATCGTACCAGTACATTTTTATATGTTTATTTAATTTACGCAATTTCTTTAAAAATTGAATAATTTTCTAAAGGTAGTCCTACTGAGCCTTTCGCTCACATTTTATCTGTTTTAAAATCTTAACCCTAGGTGGATATCAGCATAGGTTTGGAGAAGAGTCCACCGACCGGACTTACGATCAGTAGAGGCGTTTGGTAGGTTAATTTACTATTCAAGGCATGTAAGACTATAACTTTTCTTTTACTCTGGACTATGGTTGTATCATAATATTGTCAGTACTATATGTGTGTGCACAATATGTGGGTTAGTGGGACTCATACGCGTTCCACCCCATATTTAATTATTTTAATGTTATTTCTATCTGTTTAATCATTATGATGATTCGTTTATTTCTTTAACTTATTTATTCAAACGATTTTAAAATTTTCACATTTTATTTATAAATTTCATTTTAAAACCCTGATTTTTAACCAAATCTTTACTTAATTAACTTAATTGAACCACCACGTCACCTCCCGTACTCCGGGGCGTGACAATGTGGGAGTCCAATCAATACTAAAGCCTTAATTAGTTAGAGTTTTTTACGGATGAATTTCCATATTTAGTTTATTTGAGACTATTCTCTTTTTCAAAATGTAGTTTATTGTCATACATAAGAAGATGAATTGGTCAAACTAGCGATGGAAGAGTGTAATAAATCAAGTTACGAATGAAAAGGTGTAATAAATCAACTAATTGATGGCGTTGAGCAGTGCACACTAATAAAAAACAGGTTTTAAAATTAGGAATTAAGTTTTATTAATTGTGTTGCTTAACATTACAAATACCTCGAGCATTTTTCATGCAAATTAGTCACGCAGTTGTATAGAAAGCTCTATCAACTGTACTGAACGTCTAAGCAATAATAACCAACCAGATCACATAGCAAAGCTGCAAGAGTAATATAACTATGATAAAAGCTCAGCTAATAAGTTCATTACTCGTAGAGAATACATTAAATTACAGCTATAATTATAAACCAACTCCGTACACAAAGAGGAGCCACATACACACGTACGGATGCATAAACAACCGCACACTTTATTGTCATATACCCATGCTCTACTATAGTCGACAATTCTTATAATATTATGCATATATAGTCGACAAACACGACCCTTCTCGTCAAGCTCACTTCACACTGCACCACAAACCAAATAACAAGATTTCAATTATTAATATTAGTAACTTAATGTAAAAACCAAAATAGAAAATCACGTACAAAAACCTTTCACCATTCCATTAGATAACATTTTATGTTTAGTGTACATTAAAATTTGATTGCTATAAAGATTTGATTTGCTAGGTAAAAGATTAAAATAACCATGAATAAATGTTTTCTTTAATATAATTCTGCGTAAAGTGACATGAATTATTTAAAGTATTTTTTTTTCCCAAATTTTACTTCGTGTGGTGCAGTATGTCACATGAATTATACCTGGCACAGTTGGTGGAGGGGCTAATCTTGTAAGAAAGCGAGATGCCGCACTTGCCAGGAAGCCCAGCAGCGAGACTCAAGTTGATTCCTTTGATGCTTCCGGCAGCCGACTTGAGGCACTTGCAGGCAGCCTGGCGGTCAGCCGTGCTCTTGGCCGCACTGTTCAGGGACCGAACTCCATTGCAGCACCCCGCAGGGACAGCCCCGCCGGCCTTGAGGTAGTTAATGCACGGTGCCAGACTGCTTGACACTTGTCCACAACTCAAGGCCTCGGCCACAGGGGCAGCCAAGATCATTGCCATAACGGCCAAGCAAACAACTAACTTCACAACTGGAGAGCTTGCCATTGTAACTAAAATAGTATTTATCTATAATTTAAAGGACCAAATTGCAAATGGGGGGAAAAGGTTTTTTTGGAGTATTTAAAGACTTTGGTTGCTTCTAGCTAGGATTTCGTACGAAGAATGTGATGTGGGAGAAGGAAATTTTGGTCTTCTCATTTTATAGAGGAATTAGAGGGGTCGAGACAAATTGGGAAGGTATTTGGTGGTAGTTGTGCTTTAAATTAGTGACTTTGACTAATGTCTATTACTCCTGTTCGTTGGTGGTTGAGAGGTGCTCTAGATTAAAAGAGCGATATTATTAAGAAGTTGTTTTCATTATTTATTTATTATCCCAACTGCTAATTAAACTGTATAGTGACTACCATCGAATAGGAAATTTGAAAACGAAATGGGATGAAAATCACCCGAATAAGAAGCGTTACTAATCACAGCTTCACATAATTTAAACTTAAAGGGGAAAACGAGAGAAAAAGTTATACTTTCTTCAATTGGTGCCCGTAAATTGTTCTTTAAAGAGTGATGTGTCAAGAGTCTAAACTTTTCAACATGATTATGCAAATGCGACAGAGAGATGTTTTAAATTTATACATATACTTGCCAAGCATCAACCACCTTATTTTATTTTATTTTATTTTTTTTTACCTTCCTCTTTTCTTGCTTGCTCTTTTTTTTTTTGTTTTTGTTTTTGTTCTTTTTTGCCTACGGTAAGTAATTAATTTGCAATATGCATTTTTAAAATGCTTCTTTTTTTTGCCCTCTTTTAGTATTTCTCTGTCAAACTTTTTTTTTTCTTTCAGCATTTCATTTTGGCGAGTATAATGTTAGTATTAACTTAATAACTACATAAGACATTTATTATTAAATAAACTAAAAAAATAATAAAATAATAATCGAAACATCAACCCAAAATAAAACTTTGAAAATTAGTCTAACGTGTATCACACGGTGCACCCAACTAATTTTTATTGAAGAAGTAAATTAAGGTTAAAGTTTATCCACAAAAAAAAAAAAAAAGGCCCCGAGTTTAGCTAGATAGTTGAAAAAAGAGAGTTTCTTCCTTGTTGGGAATATAATTAAGTACTCAAAAGTAATTCGACGTATCTGTTCCCGGTGTATACATTGATATAAAATGACGATTTTGACCAAATCAAATTAATCGCTGAACAATATTTAATACGTCGGCTGACATTGCACGCTCTACTAATAGTGAAAGGACATTACATAGAGAAACCAGCAGACACGTGCCTTATATGTACGGCGTCTTTTGTGAACGAAGGATACACACGGCACCGTTTAGTAAGTTGATGGAAAATATGGAGAGCTATTGTCCACCGAACTAATGTCTTTCAGGTCATGTTGAGTAGTGTGAATGGTTCACTTATAAATAGTATAAAATTTAAACATATTATAATAAAATAAAAAATTATTATATTATAAAGCTTTTACATATTACAGTAAAAACAATTTCTACTAATGATTTTTACTACTAGCCAAACACCCATTCAATTTTGGGCCCGTTCATTGTCAGCGTAGCGCAAATTTCTCTAGGCCACAATTAGACCCGTGTCCCTTTAGTAGGACATCAGCTATTACACTCCTGTCCAGAGACGGCTATTCTTATGGGATAATATTTTTACATTTGTATCCTTTATATTTTCCCAAATTAACATAGATACATCTTTTTATCAAATGAATTTAAAACAACACTTTTCAACTTTTTTTTTTTTTTAGATTTTGTAGTGTAAAGTAGGAATTACAAGCTTTAAGCGTTTCGTAAATAAGTTTGAATCGTTAACTATGTAAAACTCTTATATGTATAGCATAAAATAAGGATATATTACAATATAAAGCTTTTACATACTAAAATAGTTGAGTTTGGATTCATTTGCTAATGTGACACTCAGAATTTAATTAAGCAAGATTAGTATGTGAAATGGTAAATTAGTATACCATGATGTAATTTAAACATAATTATACTATTTTTTGATATTTTTAAATTAAAGTTACTTTTAATTATTTTTAACTACTCCTAATTATTTTATTTGTTATTTTGAATTTTGAAACAAAATAATTTGTCAAACGTCCAGTAAGCCCCTTTTTGGAAAAAAAAAACTGTGTGCTGGAACATAGTTTTTACTCTGCAAGCCACCATTCTCCTCTATTTATTTCTCTCCCTCTCCTCACTCCCACATTCTCTCTCAGATTCTCTCTCTCTCCTCTTTCTCTTGCTCTCTTCTCTCTTTGTGTGTGTACGTTTCACTCTCTCTTTCTCTCTCTTTGATTCAAAATTTTGAAGCTCAAGCTTCGATTCTCAACTGGATTGGAGGCCTAGGAATATGAATGAGCTTCCACAAACTCGATTTCAAGCTTAGATTTAAGGTTAGTTTAATTTTTTTTTTTAAATTTCAAATTTTGTCTTAGACTTTAATTTTCTTTCAATGTTGAGATTTGAGTTTGTTTTAGCTTAGGAAACCTTGAATCTAAGTTAGTGGAACTTAAATCATCTAGAATCTAGGTTTGATTTGATGAAAATTGGATTGAATCAAGTTTTTTTTTCCTTTTTCTCTATTTTTCTTCATTTTTGGATTTCTTTGAAATTTTCAATGTAAATCTTGTTTAAATGTGTTTAAAAGTGTTTTAGTACCTTTTTCTATCATTTATGAACATTATGTATGCTCTGGGAATTGAAAAAAAAGGTTTAAAATAAGTTCTTGGGCTTGGGGAGGTCGAGATTTAAAATCTCGAGTTCTTAGATTTTTCCAGTTCGATAGGCCGATCTTGATCATCGGTAGGCCAGATTCATGAGTCTGGCATGCCAGACTCATATTGTTGGTAGGCTGGTCCCACATGGCTAATAGTCAGACTATGGGGTTCGGTAGGCCGACCAGACACTGTAAAATTTGTAATTTTTCATCGGTTTTTACTGTTTAAAAGTATAGATAAGGACCTTAGCCTTATGGCATGATTTTGTGAATCTAAATGGCACACTAAGTTACCATAAGATAGTATAATTGCGTAGAATTCCTTAAGTTAGATGTTGACAGATCCAGTTCCTATTTAAGGTTATTCGTGATTCCGTGGAGCTAACATATAGCAGGTCAGAATCGCAGTGCTGAGTCGCAATGCAGAGTATCGAGGTAGGGCTTCTATCTCTTCTCCTTGGTAGCCATGTTTTTAAAGGGTTTTGGCCGCAAAACATTTTCTTTTAAATGTTTTCAAGCAATGAAGTTTATTACTTATTTTCATTATTAGCTAAATAATAAATGATCATAATGAATGTAATGAGAATATTTAGTAAATGAGACATGATAATGATATGACACTCAACGTATCGGTTAGTATCGTTTGAAATGATAAAATAGAGCATACTGTCATGTATAGAGATCAAGTCGTGGGGACCACGACCTTGGGGGCAAGTCTTGAAACCTAGTTGGACCACTTCGGTGGTGATTCATATGGCTTTGCTAAAAACATGATAATGAGACTGTCTATGGATGAATAAATGATTAACCGGTATGAATAAATTTAATGTGCTTCAGTTAGTTATTCGTTTATTTATTTATCTTGTTTTACAGCTTTTGTTTAAAAATGAATTACATTTTCTAAATTTAGTCCTACTGAGCCTTCCGTTTGCATTTCTTTATTTGTTTTAAAACCTTTTCTCCCAGGTGGATTACAGCTTAGGATTAATTGGGAGGGAATAGGGCAGACACGTCAATCATAGGAATAGTGCTTAGGTTATTTCTTTATTTTAATCAAGGCATTTACTATTTAAATTTTTATCTCTCGTATCAGATTGTGATTGTAATATGTTATTGTTAATATCATGTGTGCACTCTAATATGGGTCCGGTGGGGCCCGGCTCATGTTTATTTGCATTTATTATTTTGTTTCATGATTAACCATTTGAAAATAATGGTAGTTGTTTTAAAATGTTTTTAAACTATCATGTTTTTCAAAATACCCCCAAAACATTTAATTAGTGTTTTAATAAAAAATCTAGTCTAATTAATTTAATCAATTCACCACTTTATTACATGTACTTCGGGGCGTGACAACTAAACATTCTATTAAGGTATTAAATAGCATAATTGTTTCAGGTAGTTATTAAATATTATACGGTGTTTAACAAAACAATTTAAATGAAAACTTTTAGTATGAAAATTATAATATGTAATACACTGTAGTAATTTTATATTTTTTATTGTAAGTGTCATGAGTTTGTACTATAGTTGGTTCGAATTAATTTAGTGTCAACTTCACAATCCAAACAGAGGGTAGATTATTAAAAAGATTTTAGCGTAACAATATACCAACATTTATTAAAATCACATATAGTACCAAAATTCATTAAAATCACACACACTAATATTGATTGATATTATTCAAAACAAAAATAGCTACAAAAACTCATAATGCATATTTAATAATCAAAAAATAAATTCTAAAATAACTTTACTACTACAACTGCCAAATAAAACAAGACACATAAATTAATACTAATAATATTAAGTAACCAAAAAAAATTAATGAAAAAAAAAACCTAGGTAACTTAAACTAATAAAATCGATTGTAACTAGAAATGAGTTAAAATAGCCTAAAACTAATAACTAAAACTAATAAAAACTAAAACGAACTAAAATTAACAACCCTAAATAACTAAAACTAAATAAACCTAAACATGTGGGAAGAGAGCAAACTTACCCACAGGAGGTCGTGGACAAAGACATTGATAGAGATGTTGGCTGACTTGAAAAAGCAATGAAGGTGGAATGTGATGACGAATGATGATGAATGCAACGGACGTAGACTTGAGGAGGCGACAAACACGATAGAACCAAATTGGAGGCAAGTTTTAGGTGAAGCAGATGCAACGGTGATGAAGGTGATGATGAAGGAAAGAAAAGATGACGACAACGGTGGTGAAAGAGAGAAAGGGACTAGAACAACAGAAAGAGGCAAGAGAGTAGAGGGAAGCACTAATCTAGGTCTTTGAGTTAAGATATTTCAAACCCTATAGTTATTACAGACTATTAGATGACAGTTTCTTAGAAATAATCGTTAAATAATATATATTATCTGACAGATTATTTAACACCATCGTCTAAAGTACCAGCATGAAAATCCAAAACACGAAGATCTTTGTGCCGCATTATTAATGACAATGGTTTACTAGAAACTGTTGTCGCCTAATAAATTAATTGTAATTGTAAATTAAGTGATAATACACACATATATATATTCCCCATTTGTCAAGGTACAACCGTATAAATATGTAGGGATTGTTGACTTTTATTATTGACCTATATACGCATTATTGAGTACATACAAAATGTTTTTATGCTAAATTGTCTAATGTTGTGAAAATTAGTGATTCATTGCCTTATTCCTAGGAATTAGTTGCTAAAATTTAATTTATTTTGTTTCCTAGAATAAAGAGATTAAGGTATTGATTTACGTGATCCTCTCAATCGTTAATTTCCAATTTTAGTTTTGCTAGATTAGCACTATTTTTATTTTCTTGATTTGAGGAAGAGATTCTCTTCTTCCACTCTATTTAGTTGTGTAAATTGTTATTTATAAATAATGAGAATTTCTCAATTTTCATTCTCATAATTCCACATGGTAGCAGAATCCTACTTGAACCACTTCATCATTTTTTTCCTGATGACCACATGCGGTCTAGCCATGGAAAATCAAGCCTCATCCTCATCCGAAGTTACTTTGGGTTTTTAACCTCCTATCACCAACACTTATTGCATTCCAGAAAGTGTTTCTCTTCCCATTACAGGACACAAACTAAATGAGAATAATTACCTTCCATGGTCATAGTCCGTCATGATGTACATTAGTGGAAAGGGGAAGGATGAATATCTCACAAGAAAAGTCGTTCCTCCAAAGGCAGGAGATCCCAAATTTAAACTCTAGGAAACAGAGAATAATACTATCGTCTCATGTTTGGTCAATTCCATGACCAAGAGATATATAGGTGAATATTTCTTGCTCTACAGTATGACTCAAGAAATATGGAACCTTGCAAAAGAATTATATTTGAGCAAAGAGAATACCTCAATAATTTTCAAGATAGAGACCACACTCCGTGATCTTCAACAAGGCGATCTTTTTGTCGCACAATTCTATAATATGTTCATTCGTCACTGGCAACAACTAGATATGTTTGAAGACCATAAGTGGGGTTGCTCAGATGATGCCAAGAAGTTCAAAGAAAATGTGGAAAAGAAAAAAATTTTTAAGTTCATGGTAGGACTCAACAAGAACTTAGATGAGGTTCGAGGAAGAATACTAAGGACAAAACCCTTACCAAGCATCCGAGAAGTCTTCTTTAAGGTACACTGAGAAATGAGCAAAAAAAAAGTGATGTTAGAAGAGTCATTTGCTGCTTCTGCCATAGACAATTCATCTACCTTAGCAGTTTGAGGAGTTCAAACTGCCAGTAATGACAATCGATCAAAAAAGGGGAGACCATAGTGCAATCACTAACGAAAACAAGCCACACGTATGAGACATGCTGGGAAATACATAGTAAATCTACATATTTTATCTTTGAGACTATTCCTGATTAGAAAATTTATGGAAATCATGTTGCAAGGAATAACTTGAAGCACTTCAAAAGATGTTCTCACAACAAATATCTACTCATAGTATCATTGGAATAGGATCTTTGGCATACAAAGGTAATTACTTGAGTGTTCTCATTGTTAATTTCGAAAACAGGGGCCTGTGGATAATTAACTCTATTGTGTTTGATCACATGACTGGAGACGCCTCACTTTTGCACCATTACAATCCATGCAAAGAAGATCTTGTGTTAAAAAAAGCCGATGGGTCTCTTTCCAAAGTTGCTGGAACAAGTTCTATTGTTCTCACAAAGGACCTAACATTAAATTCAGTACTTCATATTCCCAACTTGGATTGCTACCTTTTATCAATGAGTAAACTCTCTCAAGGAATTACCTATGTTGCTAAGTTCTTCTTGGATTTGTGTCAATTTTAGGGTTTGGATTTGAGGAGGACGATTGGCAGTGCTAGGATGTGCTCAAATCTTTATCTTCTCAAAGTTGATGAACCTCCAAGAAGACAAAATCTCAATGCGGTATGTGTTGAGTCAAAGAGTCATTCCAATAAAAGCTTAGCTTCTATTGAAATCTCCAATAAGAATAGTGTAGTCATGCAATGGAACTATTGCCTAGGTCATCCTAATTTTTTGTATCTTCAAAAATTATTTTCATCTTTATTTATGAATAAAAATATGAGATTGTTACATTGTGAGGTGTGTCAATTTTCAAAACATGTTCTTAGTCCTTATCACATTTAACCACACAAAGCATTTCATCTTTTTTAATGATTCATAATGATATGTGGGGGCCATCTAGAATAAAAAAAGTCACTAGGACTAGGTTGTTTGTATCTTTTGTTGATGATCATATTAGAATTACATGGTTGTTTTTCATGAAAGAAAAATCTAAAGTTGGTCAAATTTTTAAAAGGTTCAGCACTATGGTTCAAACACAATTTCAAACTAAAACTCAAGTGTTGAAAACTGATAATGCAAGAAAATATTTTAAGACAATTCTAATTGATTGTTTTGGGAGCCAGGGCATTGTTCATCAAAGTTCTTGTATCAACACACTCCAACAATATGGGATGGCAAAAAGAAAAAACAAACATATTCTTGAGGTTGCCCGTTCACTTATGTTCACCACATATGTTTCAAAATTTTTCAAGGGTGAGGCAGTCTTAACAGTTACTTATTTGATAAACAGAATGACTTCTCGAGTTTTAAGTTTCAAACACCTTACCATGTTCTTCTTCATTCTTTTCCTGGTAGTCGTGTCTTATCCACTTTTCCCTTGAAGGTATTTGGTTGTTTAGCATTTGTTCGTATTTATGCCTAACACCATAGCAAACTTTATCCTAAGGCTCTCAAATGCTCATTTGTAGAGTATTCCTTAAATCAAAATAGGTATAAATACTATTCTCTGGTTACTCAAAAATTCTACAATTCCATGGATGTCTCATTCTTTGAACATCAAACTTTTTATCCCAAAACTGACATTTAGGAGGAGAATTTCATCAATAATATCAGCCTTGGGACATTGATGCCTTAGATTTGTGTTATAGTCATGATACACCTCCAACCGAGTCACCTCAACCATCCCAAACAGAGACAAAGACATTCAACTTGAATCTGACACCCAAATAAAGTGCCAAACCCTTCAGCGTTCTATTCCCACACAGCCTACAGAATCTAGTGAGTTATATGTCTATACTAGGAGGAACAAGACTCGATAAAGGGAAGAACTGCTACCAACCAATCACGATCATGAGTCCAACCTGGTTCTAGAATCACAAAATTCACCAAGTAATGCTAGTCTCAACTTTGCTCCCAATAATCTACCTAATGAAGATCTTGATAGGCCTATCGCTGTGAGAAGAGGTGCAGGTTACGTGCTAATCATCCCATTTATAATTTTATCCCATATCAGAAATTGTTACCTAGTCGCTGTGCTTTTGTTAGCAATCGTGATAGAATACAAGTTCCCAGTTCAATTCATAAAGCACTTCACATACTGGAATGGAAAGAGGCTATCTGGGAAGAAATCTGAGCTCTAGAAAAGAAAGGAACGTGGGTGATATATGAGCTACCACTAGGAAAATGTCCTACGCCCTGCAAGTTGATTTTCACTATCAAACATAATTTAGATGGGAGTGTCAATAGATTTAAAGCTTGTCTTATGGCTAAAGGATTGACACAATCCTATAGGATTGATTACCATGAGACTTTTGCAACTGTAACCAAACTCAATACTATTCGGGTATTGCTCTTACTAGCTTCCAATCTTGACTGGTCTCTCTATCAATTGGATGTGAAGAACGTGTTTCTTAATGGTGATCTTGAAGAGGAAGTGTACATGGCGATCCCTCCTGGATTCGATACTCCAGCTAATACCAACAAAGTTTGCAAACTCAAGAAGTCCTTGTATGGGCTTAAATAATCACCGAGAGCATGGTTTGATAGGTTAACTGAGGAAATAAAGAAGTTTAGGTACAATCAATGCCAAACAGACCACACCATGTTTCCCAAACACTCACTTTCAAGAAAGAATACAATACTTATCGTGTATGTTGATGACATCATCTTGATTGGGGATCATGATGAAGAAATTCTAAAACTTAAAAGCTTTCTAACTAAAGAGTTTTAGATCAAAGATTTGGGTAATTTCAAATGCTTCCTTGGCATGGAGGTAGCTCGGTTGAAGAAGGGTATTTTAGTTTCTCAGTGGAAGTATATGTTGGATTTCTTGAAAGAAACAGAAATGCTTGGATGTAAGCCAGCTAACACCCTATGGACTTCACTATGGAATTGGGTAGTAAAAATAGTAGTGCACCCGTTGACAAAGGGAGATACTAAAGACTGGTTGAGAAACTCATTTATTTGTCTCATACTAGACCGGATATCAGTTTTGATGAGTGTAATGAGTCAATTCATGAACAGTCCAATAGAAGAGTATATGGAGGCAGTATACAGGATTCTGAGATACTTGAAAATGACACTAGTTCAAGGACTGTTCTTCCAAAAGACAACAAACGAAAAGGTTGGCATACTTACTGATGTAGATTGGGCAAGATCTGTAACCAATAGACGATTAACCTCAAGATATTACACCTATGTTTACAGTAATTTAATAACTTGGCAGAATAAAAAGCAATCTGTATTGTATGTAGTAGTGTAGAAGCATAATTTAGGGCCCTTGCACATAGCATTTGTGAGGGAATTTTGTTGAAAAGAGTAGTTTATGAGGAAGGAGTTCCTATCTCAGGGTCCATGAAAGTGTTTTTTGATAATTAGTCAGTAATTAATATAGCTGAGAATCTAGTGTATGATGATAGAATGAAGCATGTGGAGATTGATTGACATTTTGTCAAAGAAAAGATTAGAGAACAACACCATTGCATTTTTATATATCCCCACGAGCCAGCAAACAGCAAACATCCTGACTAAAGCCTTGCCAAGGAAGACTTTTGAGGATCTTAGTTCCAAAGTTGGGCTTACTCAACATCTACAACCTAGCTTGAGGGGAGTGTGAAAATGCATGATTCACCTTATTCCAAGAAATTAATTGCTAAAATTTAGTTCATTATATTTCCTAAAATAAACGGATTAAGAAACTGCTTTATCTAATCTTCTCAATTGTTAATTTCTAGTTTTGGTTTTGCTAGATTAGCGTCATTTTTATTTCCTTAATTTGAGGAGGAAATTCTCTTCTTCCTCTCTATTTAGTCATGTAAATTGCTATTGAGAATTAATGAGAATTTCTCAATTTTATTCTCAAAATTTCACAAATTTTAACACAAATACGAGTTTAACAAATTGTTCTTCTTTCTTTATGTGTAGGCTATTTAGGGAAGCAAACGTACACGGAAGAAAAAAATAGATAAAGCTTAAAGTGAATTGAAGGTAGTCTCACCTCATTTATGTAAGTCTAAATCTAATGTCTCAAACTTGTTTTCCCATGACTATCCCCTCAATTAAACAAGGACGCTTCGGCAAAAGTTTACACATCATTTATAGTAAGGTTACACTAATGAGTAAAAACTGATGGTAAAAAATATTTTGGGCTTTGACACGTCTCCTTCCTCACCTCCTTCACTACATTAACTGTCATTGTTCGTTGCAGAAACTTCCCTTCTACCTTTCTGTCACTTGTATCTTTCTTCTAAAACATGATATTCTCCCCCTCTCATATTTGTCCGGCCTCTTTTTCTTTTTTCTTTTCCCTTTGTGCCTATGTATGCTGTATTGCAACGTATAATGTACCAATTTTTTTTTATCCTAAACGTTGATTCTTATATTCTATAAATACTAAGCTTAGTTGAAAACCCACAAGTTTGTTTAAGGGAAAAAACCATAGATAAAAAATTTGATACTTCAAGTCCTATACGTGATCTAGTAATATTTGTAGTATACAATGAAAAATCACAAAGGGTCACAAAATTTCAAGGCAAAGTTTTTTAACATTTTTTTTTCATTTATACATATAAACAATTAAGAAGGATGAGAGAAAATGGGTCAATTACATATAAAATATTTCTTCAACATTTGAATTGAATTAAGCCACATTAAAAAATCATTTGAAACCTACACTTCTGGCCCTTACAAACAGAAATTACCTTCAAAGTCATCCCTAGACCTTTTTTCTCCTCCTCTCCATCCCTATCTCTCCCTCTCTTCCAACAGCGACACCAAACCTCCGTCACTAATTTCCACTGTGACGACAGCCGTTGTACCATTCTCCGCGAGCAATCTCCACTACATCTTCAAAGTCACGAACGCCGAGGAGTGATCTTCACAGCGGCTGCAAGATCACGATCTCCGACGGTCCTGAACTTCAATTCCAACATTGCAAGATCGGCTACCTCGCGAGATTGGAAACTTCTTTGGTTCATCGACAGCTAGATCGTTGAGGCAACTCATATTTGACGTTGCAAGATTAGCCGCCTCAAGCCGTGCCCAATCTTGGGTAAATCTGATTCATGATGGTCTTCGTAAAATCGCTTCGCTCAGTGTCGATAGAGCTTCGACAACCATAGGTAGATGTGTTGCTGCATCTCTAATAAAGGAGTTTTGCATACTTTTGTCTTCGTTTTTTTTTCTAAAGCGTTCTCTCTCCTAGTTTGTTTAATGTGTTTGGCTTCTAAAACAAAGAGAGAGAAAGAGAAAGTAGAGGTGTTGTCGGTCCGTTTTCATCAATTTTAGAGAGCAGACTGAATAGATAGGAGTCGGTTGGCTTTCGACCAATAACAGTCTGTTTTGTAACGGTCAGTTTTGTTTATTTTCGACTAAAGTGACCAACTAGGATATTAAAAGTAATCTAGTATTTGAATAGCGATAGCATCTCTTTTATTTTGTCCAAATTTAACATATTAAAAAATTCTAAAACGTCATTATGAGAACAATAATATATGAGCTAAATAATCTAACAAAGACTCATTTAAATTTAAAAGTTTCACTTTTTATTCTTATATCAATATGAAACTTTTTATCCATATATTAAAATATGAATATATATATATATTTACAATTTTTGAGAGGGTCGATTGGTCAGTTTTTTACTGACTAAAAAAGCTCTTTTGAAAGCCGACCACCAACTTTTTATGGGTTGTCGATTTCTAAATGACTCGGTCGGTTTTGATTTAAAACTTTTATTTTGTTTTTTTTTGTCTGTTTGGTTTTTAGTTTTTTTGAATAGCCCTAAGAGAGAGAACATAGATTTTTTTTTTTATTTTTCAAAATCTATTATAGTCATTTTATTAAAATTAGTATAAATTAATAAAGCAATTTTGGGTTTGGGTTAGGTAAAACTCTGTTTATTTAAAGGTGTTTTGGATTTTTTTTCTTTGCCTGGCGGAAGTGATGTGAATCAAAGAATATAGGCCTAAAGAGGGTAGTAGAAAAGTAATGTACTAATGAACTGGAGAGAACGTTATATGATGCCATTGATGGTAGTGTTTTTCAAGTGTGAGAAAACCACAAGCAATTACAATGACCGAATCGGGAGGTTAAAACCAACCTAGAAATTTAGATTCGACAAAAACTTGGCTGATTTTGTGCCCGGAGAGGCATGCGTTGTAGGAGAGAGAGAGTTTTAAAAGAAAGAGAGGAAGATAAAGATAAACACTTCACATAAGAAAAACCATGAGAAAGGAGAAGAATAAAAATAAACATTAGTTTTATACCATTAGTTTTTACTCATTAATTTAACCTTAGTAGAAGTGGTGTAAACTTTGCCGAGGTGTCCTTATTTGATTGAGGGACAACTATGGGGACCAAGTTTGGACAACAGATTTTGACTCCATCATGTAGATTATGATTTTAATGTCATGTACATGTGTTTAATGTTAGTACTTGTTGGGATGCTTCAGACAAAATTCAAACAATAAATTTTGAATTTTTTTAGTTTTCAATGACATTTATTTTTCTGCTAAAAAAAGTGTTCAATGACTTTTAGTGGTGCCTAGTTATCTAATGTGGTAGGTTACTTAGATCTATATGATGCAACACTTCTCTAGTTGAACATCATACTAATTATTACATGAAAAATGCAGGAAAGAGGAAACAATAAAATTTGTATAACATGTAGGATGTTATAAAAAAATAATAATAAAATGCAGCGCATTTGTTCTAAAAACTAAAAGAAATAGATACTTCTGCAGCACAGCATCATATGGCGGTCAGAAAGTGACTACCATATATGTATGGACAAAATTGGGGCCAGGAAATTTACAATGACAGCGTTTCCACCGCCTCCCATCTCGAAAGCCGTTATATTATGGATCCATGACAACGTATTTGATATTTGATTTACCGATTAAAAATTCTAGTCCAAATCAGTTTTATTAATATATTTTTTTGTAGAATTTAAATTGTTATAGCATTTCAATTAAACCAAAATTTAGAAAAATAATCCAAACGCCATCTAAATAATAAGGTGACAACCAATAATAGAATTAATGCTTGATGAATAAGATAAAATAGTTCCGTTTGAATATGCAGCTAAAAAACTTGACATGATATTATCATTCACATTTTCATATTTATTTGACGTTTGTATTGACAACTTTAGCTCGTTTTGCATATGATTTTTGAGTGGGCGAGAATGGACAGCATGCTTTTAGTTTTATGCACGCTGGAAAGTGGAAACCAGGCCTTAATTTGAGTGCCTTTCAGTGAAAATAAAATAATAGAAGACAAAAGAAAACATTACTTCTTCTTAAAGAAAAAGATCGATAGAATTGAGATATTTCGCAAGTTCACAAAGATTTTACTGAGAATCAAACTAGGACACACAAACTAGTACCGACTCAGATATATCTGCCATATTATATAAACCAAAAGACGCCCAAAAAGTGGAGGCACGTCCAATACTCCACATGTAATTCTTTATTTTTTTCTTCTCAGCCTTTATTCTTGATATGCTACCATTACTACCTCATCGGAACCTCTTCTTGCTCACCACCTTGGCGTACGCTGCAACAGTATTGACATAGAAGTAATTAGATATCACAACAAGAAAAATTACATTTAACGACATATTATTTACGACATGTAGTTTTTCAATGTCGTTGAAAAATACATACAACGACATCTCCAACAAAGATGTCGTTAATAACATTCAAAACAATAATTAACGACATCTATGTAGATGCCGTATTAAAGGTCTCCTTTTAACGACAATAGTTTAGTGTCGTTAAATTATTTAACGACAAATAGGAGATGTAGTCAAAGCCTTAGAGATTCTACGACACTCCTTATAGACGACATTGGTCAAGATGTCGTCTATAAGGGA
>CAMOHE010049413.1:7459-26393 GCA_946598075.1 Artocarpus hirsutus
CCCCCGCCGCCTCCCCCCCCCCCCCCCCCCCTATGTTGAGAGCAGAGTTGGCCAGTGACGAGCGACAACAAAGGATCAAGACGAGGGACGAGCAATGGCGACGAGCATAATCAGACATGAAGAAGAAAGAGAATGAGCGAGAGGAGAGGCAGAGGGAGGGTGTAATGTCCAAAAGTTAATTAAGTATGATTAGTATGTAATTTGGTGAATTAGTGTACTTTATTACAATTTAAACTTAATCTAATCATTTGTGGTATTTTTCAAATTAATTTCACTTTTAATTATTTTTATTAGTTATCTTACATTTTGAAACCAAATAATTTACCAAATTCCAAATAGGTCCCCTCTTGTCAAAAAAACATTAGACACATATGAAACTATCCTACCAAAACCATGTGCTGGACATGATATCCAGCTTGAAACTACCCCACTCTCCCTCTATTTTTTCCCCTTCACTTTATCTTTCACTCCCACTCTCTCTCTTGTTCTCTCTCTTTCTCTCTCTCTCGGCACTCTTTCCCTTCTCTCTTTTTGATTTTTCCGCCACCAAACGGAGGCCAAGGGATGAGCATTTGAAGCCTCAAAGCCACTCAAATCATCTCAAAAGTTTAAATTTGAGGCTAGTCTTCTTTTTCAAAGTTTCAAAGTTTTGTTTCAAAATTTTTAATTTTCCTTGTATATTGTAATCCGAGGCTCCTTGAACTTAGAAATCATTCAATCTAAGTTTGGGGTACCTAAACCACAACGAATCAAAGCTTGTTTGGACAAAAATCGAGCTAAACTAAGTTTTTACCTTTTTTTTTCATTTTTGGAATAATCTATGGATTTTCGTAAAAATTTGTATAAAAGTGTTTAAATGTATTCCATCATATTATTCTACTTCTTCTGAGTGTTATCCATGCTCTAGGAACTATAAAACAGGTTAAAAATGGGCTTTTGAGCTTAGATTGGTTGAGACTCGAAAGTTGGAATTTTTCAGATTTTGATAGATTGACAGGCCAAACTTATCATTCAACAAGCCGAATTTAAGAGTTCAGTAGGCTGAATTTATTTTTTTGGCAGGCTAGATTCAAGCGGTTCTGTAGGCTGGACTCAAGTGGCCAGTAGGCTAAACATCAGTAATTCAGCAGGCCGGACTAGGGAAATCGACAAGTTAACCAGGCTATATGAAAATGGCAGTTTTTCACTAGTTTTTATTATTTATTGATAAAAAGGAGGTTTTGACCTTATGACATGAATATTTGGACTTTAAAGGCACATTAAGATACCATGAAATAACACACTAAGATAGAATGCTCTAAGTTAGGTATTGACGAATCTAGTTCACATCTAAGGTTGTTCGCGATTCTGAGGAGTTGACGCATAGCGGGCCGGGACAACGGTGTATGTGCTATCATGCTAGAGAACGAGGTAGGACTCTAGACTCTTTTTCTTTGTTAGCCATGGTTTTGAAAGAGTTTTGGTCACAAAGTGTTCTCCTAAAAATGTTTTACGGAATGATTGTGATGTTTTTATTCGGTTATTTTTAGTAATCATTGAATAATGAAATGATTATAATGAACTGAATAATAAATGTAAATGAGAAAACTTGGTAACGTGAGACTCTAGTAATGATATAAGTACTACAGTAGTTAGTATTGAACGAGTCGAGAACTTCGTTCGGAATGAGACATCTGTGCATGATGCCATGTTCAGAGATAAGGTCGTGCAAAGAGAGACCTTGTGGATAGGTTCTGAAATCCAGCTAGGCCATTGCAGTGATATTTTTGATGGCTTGCACAAGATAAAATGATAAATTTCATTTTCTATTGAATGTTGGACCAAAATGGTAAGCATGAGATTAAAGGAGTTATTTATAGTGCTTTATAATTTTGTATTAATGAAAAGTTTATATATTTAAGTTAATGTTTTCACAACCCAAGTCCTACCGAGCTTTTTGTTCACAGTTTTTATTTGTTTTAAAAATTTTCCCATTCTAGGTGGTTCGTAGCATACCACTGTCTAGGACACTATTGATCAAACTTGTAGACCGTAGGAGTTTTTAAATCAAGTTATTTGCTTATTTAATTAAGGCATGCATTATTTAATCATTCTTTATTTGGGTTAGACTGTGATTGTATTTTATTTATATCAATACTATGTGTATGCACAAATATGGGTCTGGTATGGCCCGACTTGTTTATCTTAGTTTTTACTATTTTAAGTTACTTTAGCTTTAAAGATAATTATCTAAAGTTCTAAATTTACCGTATTTGTACAATTAACTTAATTAATTAATTAGCGAGTTTAGTTAAAACTTGTTTAATTAACTTAGTTAAACCTCCACGTCACCACCTAGTTTAGGGTTCATGACAGAATTGGTAAAAGAGCCCTAGGTTTTGAACCCTAGGAATTGTGCACAAATAGATACGATAGTGAAGAACCACTGATAATCCAAATTTATTTTTAGAATTGCGAGAATAGCACCTAGGCATCGTCTAGCTGCTACTGATGCAAATCCTGTGAACGACGAAGGAATGAGGGGGGCTATATTTATTGCTTTTCAGCAGATGGTAGCAAGTGTAAGGCGTGAGGATTCTAAGGTGAGTCACCGGCACAAGTATTTCAAGGAGTTTCGATGCACGGCTATCCTAAGTTTTTTAATGGAAAAAGGGACTCATAAGCAATTGAATATTGGTTTGATTTAGTGGTAAAGCATCTGGATACATTTGAATATCAGTAAAATACCGGGTTGAATTCATAGCTTACAAACTCAAAGGAAGTGTAAACACCTGGTGAAAGTAGGCCAAATGCATGAAAAATAACAGAAACATCGACTGTGACAGATTTGAAGAATTATTCTACGAGTGCTATTTTCTACAAGCGTAGGGATTTGAAGATCGTTGAATTCTACTGATTGGAATAGGGCGACATGATAGTCTGAGAATATGAGGCAAAGTTCACTAAACTGGCCAGATTCGCTCCATCCACTATGGCTTCTAAGCAAAACAAGTGTATCAAGTTTCAAGAAGGACTTAAAGGATCCATCCAATGACAACTAGTTGCCTTGCAAATCTGAAATTATGGAGAGTTGCTATCATCAGCTCTGTCAATGGAAAGCGACAATGTTACTTACTATGAGAACAGAGCAAGGACTTCAGGTAGGCCCCAAAGGAACAACAGGAGAGGCAACAACAACCGCCAAGCTCAAGTGAAGAATCAACATGACAATACCAACAGTAGAAGTAGCAGTTCTTCAGGTAGTAGACGAAGCAATCCATATAATTTTCATTGTCATTATTGCCAGTAACGAGGACATATTAAGAGAAATTACCCGATAAAGAATTCCCAACAAGGATCTTAAACTAAAGAAAGTGCAAACCGTTAGTCCTAAGCTCAGTCTTTTGCTCAGCCTCAATAAGTCCCTCAACCGTAGTTTCATTGGTTCGCCCCTCAGTTGATGCACTATTTAGCATAAGGTTATCAATCATTGATATCAATGACATATTGATTTATAGTTTATCATTAATTAACTTGATAGTTTAATAATTTAATAAGTGTTTTTTGATGATAAATTATTAGTAGATCAATGATAAACCCATTTATTAGTTGTAAATTATAGTAAAAAATAGGCCATTTACTTCATTTTCTTTTTCTTTTTTAATTTTTTGGTTGAATAGACTTTAATTGGAGAAGAAACGAGAACAAAAATCCCATAATGCAATGTACAATCAAGTATTGTTTTTAGTTGGTTAGGGCAAAATTTATTGACCACTTAGGAAAAAAATTGCAATTCACGTTGTAAATTGACTGTAACGTTCCAAAAATTAATTAATATTGTTAGTATGTAAAATAGTAGATTAGTGTGCCGTAATGAACGTTTTAAACTTAATGTGATTATTTTGTGAAATTTCTGAATTTAAAGTTGTTTTGATTATTTTGAATGATTTTTAGTTATTTCTAACTATTTTAATTTTTATTTTGAATACTTGGAACAAAACAATTTGTCAAATGACAAATACATCCCGTTCTATAAAACCATGGGCAGTACATGGTTTCTGCACAATGAAACCGCCCACGTCTCTCTCTATTTACACCTCTCTCTCCCCCTCCTTCATTCACATCTCTCTCTCTTTCCCTCTCTTTCTCGCATCTCTCTCTCACTCTCACGGTTTTTCTTTTTCTCTATGTGGAAATGGGAACACATCACGATAGATTTTCTTACTGGATTATTGAGGACTGAGCAAAGGCATGATGCTATTTGGGTCGTGGTCGACTAGTTAACGAAATCGACGCATTTCATTCTATTCAAGTCGACATGCTCAAGAAAGGTTCTCGGGGAATTGTACTTGTAGAATTTAGTAAGATTACATGGAGTTCCCTTGTCCATCACATCATATAGAGACACCAAATTCAATGCCAAGTACTAGAGAAGCTTTCAGGAAGCTTTAGGTATAGATTTGAATTTCAGCATAACGTTTCATCCTCAGATCGATGGACAGTCTGAGCGGGTCATTCAGATCCTCGAAGACATGTTATGTGCTTGTGTGTAGAAATATTTACATTTGGTAGAGTTTGCGTATAATAATAGTTATCAATCAAGTATTAGTATGGCACCGTTTGAAGCACTATATGGACGACCGTGTCGGTCACCAGTGTGTTGGGTTGAACCGAAAGATAGAGTCATTCTTGGGCCAGATGAGATTCGCAATAGTAATGAGAAGGTCACTGTGATATGAGATCGATTGAAAGTAGCTCAGAGTTGACAAAAGAGTTACACGGATAGAAGACTTCGACCCTTGGAATTCAAGGTAGGAGATTATGTCTTCTTGAAGGTATCGCCTCGTAAGGGCATCTCGCGATTTGGAGTAAGCGGTAAGCTCGCACGGAGATATGTTGGACCGTTCAGGATCACACAATGAGTTGGAGTGGTTGCTTATCGGCTCGATCTTCCTTTCGAGTTATCTCACGTTCACGATGTGTTCTACGTGTCGATGCTTTGGAAGTGTTCGCCTGAGCAAAACAAGATAATTTCATTTCGTGATGTGCAGATCTAGGAAGACACGACCTATGAGGAAGTGCCAATTCAAATCATTGATCAAAGAGTGATCGGTTTGCATCATCGTGAGATCCTGTTAGTAAAGGTCATGTGGCAGCATCACGGGGTTAATGAAGCCACTTAGGAATTAGAGTCGAATATGCGGGAGTTGTATTTGCATTTGTTTTGTTTCTGAATCAATTTGTAAATTTCAAGGATGAAATTTCTTTTGAGAGTGGAGAGTTGTAACACCTCAAAAATTAATTAAATATTGTTAGTATGGAAAATGATGGATTAATGTGCCATAATAAACATTTAAAACTTAATGTGATTATTTCGTGAAATTTCTGAATTTAAAGTTGTTTTGATTATTTTGAATGATTTTTAGTTATTTCTAATTATTTTAATTTTTATTTTGAATACTTGGAACAAAACAATTTGTCAAATGATAAATACATCCCATTTTATAAAACCGTGGGTGGCACATGGTTTCTGCACAATGAAACTACCCATGTCTCTCTCTATTTATGCCTCTCTCTACCCCTCCTTCATTCACGTCTCTCTCTCTTTCCTTCTCTTTCTCGCATCTCTTTCTCACTCTCACAGTTTGTCTTTCTATCTCTTCTTCTCTCAAATTTTTGAATCAACTATTGATTCCAAGCTTCGGGTTAGTGGATTGAAGATTCAGGAACGCGATTTAGCAACTACAAACACGATTTAAAGCTTCGATTCGAGATTGGTTTCAAAATTTCTAAACTTTTCTAAATTTTTCAATTTTTCTTGTATTTTGAAATTTGAGCTTTTCTAAGCTTAGAAAACCTTCAATCTAGGTTAGAGGAACTTAGAGTGACTAGAATCTAAGCCTTGTTTGATTAAAGATGGATTTAAATCAAAATTTTTTATTTTTCTCTATTTTTCCCTATTTTAGGGATTTTCCAAAATCTTTGTCTAAATCTTGTTTAAATTGGTTTAAAAGAATTTTATGATGTTTTTCTATCATCTACTGATGTTTCCTATGCCTGAAAACTGAGAAAAACAGGTTAAAATGAAGATTTGGGCTTACAAGGCCAAAATCCCATGCTTCAAAAATTTTACAATTTTTCTAGATCGACAGGCTGAAGTTCATGTTTGGCAGACCGGATTCATAAGTTCGGCAGGCCATATTCATATGACCGATAAGCCAAACCTAGAAAGTTCGGCCGCCAACTGGACCTGGACTTCTACAGTTCGGCCGGCTGAACCAGGGTGATCGGTAGGCCGACCGAACATGGTGATATTTTGTGATTTTTCATCCATCTTTACTGTTTTGAACTCCGATTAAGATTTTGACGTCATAGAATGATTTTATAAACTTAAATGGCACACTAAGATACCATGAGATGATCTAGTAACATGGGATATTTTAAGCTAGATACTGATAGACCTAGTTTCCATTTAAGGTAGTTCGTGGATCCGTAGAGCTAACGTATAGCCGACCAGGATTTCGGTGTGGGACACCGACACAAGTTTTGAGGTAAGACTTCTATCCTTTCCTTAGCAACCTAGTGTTAAAAATGATTTTATCCTAAAAAGGTTTTTCATTAAAATATTTTCAATGATGATTTGAAAAAGGATTTCATTGATTGTTTTTATAAACAGTAGACTGAGGTGAATTTTCATAATAAACCTAAGAATGAATGTAAGTGAGAATACTTGGTAAAAAGAGATTTCTAATAATTATAGAAAATATATAAGGGCATGATTCCATATCAGAGATCGGGTCGTGTAGAGTGCGACCTTGAGGCCAGGTCCCGAAACCTAGCTGGGCCACTACGGTGGTGTAATATATATGGTTTGCTCAGGAAAAGAAAATGATATTCTTTCTGGTCTACCAATGAGTTGTTTTGGTAACGTAAAATTTTATTGAATTTTCATTTATTTATTTATCTACTTATTTATTTACTCAAGTTTGTTTTCTAAATATTTATTTGAATAATAAAATTTTCTTTAAAATTGGTGTTTTAAATATAGTCCTACTAAACCTTTTGCTTATATTTTCTTTGTTTTCAAAACTTTCCTCCTTTAGGTGGATATCAACTTAGGATTGAAGAAGAGTCCACAAATGGGACATTTGAGCAGTAGGAGAACCTAGTAGGTTATTTAAATTATAAAATCAAGGCATGTATGACTTTAACTTTCTCTTGCTTCATTTTGGGCTGTGGTTGTAATATTGTCAGTATTATGTGTTTGCACAAGATGTGGGTCAGTGTGACGCATTCTCGCCCCTCCTTATATTTTCATTATTTCTTTATTGTTTATTTTGTTATCCTTATTTGTTTGAATATTATAATTGCTCATTTTAAATAAAAGGGTTTTAAAATTATCACATTTTCATAAATAAATTGCTTAATTCTTGAACTCATGTTTTAATTAAATTTCTACTTAATCAACTTAATTAAACCACAATGTCACCTCCCGTACTCCGGGGCGTGACATTGACATTGGAGGAGTATGTCAAATTGTAGAGAACTTCATGCATGGGAGGGGCAAATTATTATTATTTTTGTTAGTAAAGTAAGAATTCTATAGAAAAATTGAATGAAAATTTTAAAGTTTGGGGCAAGGTAAATTTGATTGTTACGGTGTAAAACTTGTACATGCTATAATAGTTCAAAAGTTTTAGTTCTAACCATGTTTCTCAAATGCCTTTTTAGTTCATAAAGAATAAATTTTATCTCTGACTTATGTCACCATATTAATATGTCTCCCAAACATTAAAATATACATGATATATTTCTTAATTTATAATATTTTTTCGGATTCACTTCTCAAACTTTGGGATGTATTTTTAATGGTTTTGCTCAATTTTCATTTGATTTAAGATTGAGATATAACACTTAGGTGTTACGATGAATCTCCTTTGCTCCAAATGAATCAATAGGGCATCAAATTCTCATATTTTATTCTTACAATAGATTCTAAGTAGGAAAAGAGGGGGAAAAAAAAAAAACGAAAGAACGAACCCTAATTCAATTGGTCAATTGGTGTGACTAAGGGCAATTATTTTGTCTAAAAAACAACACGTTTCAAAGTAGGAGAGATGATTATAGAAAAAATATTATAGTTTTAAGAGCATAACTGGTAGGTTTCAAAGTTTAGAGAGGATATTAACACAAGTGCCAAAGTTCATAGAAAATTCACAAAATATTTCTAATAAAAGTAAAATAAAGGAAAACATCCTGAATTCCTTGAACTTCTAGTACGACATTCTTGAATTTCAATTTGTATGACTCCTTTTTCTTCAAGTTTAGGTGTTTGGCAAAATTAATTCTAACAAAAACTTTTGATTGTTGCAGTATAAAGCTCTCACTCTACAATGATCGAAAAAAAGTAAACTGCAATGTAAAGCTCTTATATATTACAGTTTTTAGTTTAAAACTTTCATTTTTAACTACACTTCCTAAACACCCTTAAACACCCTTAAAGTACTAAATATTATTCTTTTGTTAACATTTTGGACGGAATGACTACCAGTTAAGCAACAAGCATCACATATTTCATTAAGGATTTTCAAGCACTTATTTGCAAAAATTTATAAAAATTTAGGGTTAAAATATAATTTTTAAAAAAATAGGGGACCAAAATATAATTTTTTGTAATAGAAATATTTTTAATAATTATATTTTTATACCTCTAATTTTAAAAAATGACAATTTGACTAAAATTTTGAAATTTTTTTACAAAAAGGCCCATATGTTAATAACACAACATTAAACTTAAGATTGAATTAGCTACAATTTTATTATATCTATTCTAATATAATCCAATCTAATTCTTCAAGACTATCATATCTAATATACCAAATGAGCCCAGAATGTATGATATCATGATTCGTGGAAAGGCTCACGGGAAAAAATTTTGCAGGGGAGTGGAGTGCAGAATTGGATGTGAAAGGAGCATCAATGCAAGACTACCAAAGATTTGCAAAAGCCATGGCAGATGTGTCACGTGCCACTTTTGGATGGGCGTATTGGACTTACAAGAATCAGTATCCGCACTGGAGCCTTAAGTGGATAATTGAGAATAACTGCATAAAGCTCTAATTTCCTAGTCTCCATACCTAAACAACTTTATAATTTGTCTCTGTTACTATATATAATGGTTCTCCGTGATCCCTTTGGCATTCGCGCCATGATATGTGCACAGGAGTCTTTCTCGCTACTTGAAGAATTTAAAAGAAGAAAACAAACGTAATCTAAGGTATTACTGACCAAATTCACTTGTTATATATGTTATCTAGTTCAAATTTTACAACTTTGCTTAGGCCTTTAATATTCTGATGTCTGAGTCTGACAGATCCGAGCGGAAATGCCAGAGCCAACAAATCAACGGTCCTTACTCTATTGAATTATCCATCCAATACAGAGGAAGAAGCTCTAAAACTTTCTAAAAACAAAACCAGTATTGGCTTAACCTTAAGGCAGGTTAAGCCAATGCTTAAAACCTCTAATTTTAGGAGGCTTCAGTTTTTTTTTTTTTTAAGTCTATATTCTAGCTAACTTTTATGTGTTATTTAATTTTTTATTATTTCTGTTTATATCAAGGTGTTCCGCCTTTAGGACCACCAACCCATGACCCCTTAAATATAGGGATCTATTAATGGAGAGAATACCAAAAAAAATAAAAAAGTCTTTTGCCATCTCTTGTTTACTTTTCCTACACCTTTTTTAATAAATTATTTTATTACTAAATTATTCGTTAATGAATTCCTTTCTAAAAAAGTTGGTGGTTTTTCTTTCATATTCAAAACTCAAATCTTCTGTCTAATTTTTTATTTCTCAAAATCAAACGTATTATAACACACTCTTTAATAAAAATGTAAAAATCAATTAGTTAGACACTATTTAGTACTTTTTAATGATATGTTATAAAAAGATTGATTTTTTAACAAAAAATATAAAAGTCAATTAGTTAGACATTATTTAGTACTTTTTAATGATATGTTATAAAAAGATTGACTAGACAATATTTAAGATACCAAAAGATTATATATATATATATATATATATATATTAGAACACCTAAAGATTTAAATCCTAAGATTCTGTCTTAAACGTATAATTTTTTTTTTCTTATCGTCTCAATAATTCTTATTACAATCTTATAGTTTTGAACCAATCTTTTATATATACTAAATGTATACACCAATTGTTAACTACTCTTTTACGTTCTTTCGCACTTCTGATCGATACATATAAACCCTTTATACCAATTGTGTATATATCAGGGAAAAAAAAATTGTTTACTCGATACACAAATAAGTGATGCACAGATCAATAATTTTTTGAAAAATTAAACTAAATAGTACAGTTTTAATTCTTAATATAAGAAAATAATACACTTCCAATAATATTTAAGTACATAAATTTTTTTGAATCATATACTCTTTTAAACACTTAAATTTTTAATTTTACCTCATCTTTGTTCTTTTTTTTTTCCTTCATCTCTTTCTTTTTGTTTAGGTTTTTCATTATCTTAATGTTGTTTGATTTTTTTTTTACGTCATTTTACACTAAAATAAATTTTATTTTAATCTGAATAGGCTTTACTTTGCATTGTTATATTTTGGTCTATTTATTTTTAATCTCAATAAATAGTGGTCTCACTCCCTCCTTCCTATTTTTTTTAAGAAATAATCAACATAAAAAGTATTCAAGAGCATAAATATGTTATGTTTGTAAAACATTACATTTGGTTTGTTGGTGGAGAGAGAGAGAGAGAGAGAGAGAGAGAGGCAATACATTTAGTTATAGGGGTTTTTTTAGAATAATTAGAGGGGCTTTACTTGTTATCTAGGTTCTAGTTTCCATGGACTAGAGAAGTGTGCCTTTTTTTTTTTTTGTTAGCAGAGAAGCTTCTGATGGCGGTCTCTTTATTTTTATTTTTTGGCTAAAAAAGCTTTTCATGAGTTTAAATATTGTATATTTAGTACTAGTATTACCTTTTTTTTCTTTTCTATTAATTAAATACAGTATTGTTATTACTTTGACTTTATTGTAATTTTATTTAGTTGTCATTTGTTTTCTTTGATTAGATATAGTGGATTGTTTTGCTATCTGCCGATGATATAGAAAAATTAGGCGTCTCAATTCGAGCAATGTAGTTTATGAGGAATCCAGGAAATGAATTCATTTGTTTTCTCATTTCGATGCATGGCATAATATAAAAGCGTATATTTTTGAACGGGCTTCCTTCAAACATCGCACTTAAGGCTCCTGTTAGGTCATGCTGGCCTTGAACAAAACTAAGACAAAAATGGCGAGCACTATTACGCAGCACGTTCCATTCTTAACCCTAATCAAAACTATATGAAAAAACACATAAAACGAAATGACATGTACACATTCTCAAGCCATAATACACTTAAGACATAAATGACAATAAATCAAACAGAGCTCGTTTCGCAGTTCCCTATTGTTTTTCTATATATTTTTTTTAAAAAACAAGCTTTTAAAAATTGCACTTTAATTGTTTTCATCAAACAAAAAGGTGTTTGGCATTGTTTTTAAAAATAGTTTTCAAAGAACCAAAAAAAAATGTTTAAATAGGAAAAGAATTGTTGTTCTCATAAAATAAAATTTTCCTCAAATTAAAGTAAAAAGTTTATATGCAATTGTCATAAACATTATAATAGGATCACTATCAAGTCGGGCCAACAGATTGTGATCACTGTAGGGTTTCTCATTGGCTTACTTTTTTTTTTTTAATTAAAATACATCAAAAAATAAGATTTATATAGATTAGCAAAATAGTTAAAATTCCGCTGCCTGATTGGCGCGACCAACCTTATGCTCAAAATGAAAATCAAATTCAACCAAGAATTCCTACAACGATGCCTGCTTCGGGGTAAGCTTTGGTTAAGTGAGGAAATCACTCATGATCGTATTATTAGTCTCATAACAAACTTTGAACCAAGAAGATAGTGTCTCCACACTCGCAAATAATAAATCATGGCTAGGAGCTCCTTGTTTTTTGTCATGTATTTCCTTTCTACTTTAGATAACTTGCGACTCTTGTAGACCATTGCATAGCCCTATTGCAATAACTCCCCTTCCAAGGTATTAGTCTGATGCATCAATCTGTATCTCGAACAACTTGGTAATATCTGACGTGCAAGTGTAGGATCTGTCACCATATCTTTCTTTAAATTCTCAAATGCTTCTTGTCATTGGTCGCTCCACTTCCATATCACATCCTTCTTCAACAGTTCAGTCAAGGGTATAGCTCTCTTGGAGTAGCCCTTCACAATGCTAATAGTAGTTTACTAATCCAAGAAATGAGCATATTTCATTCACATTGGCCAATGCCTTATACTCTTTGGTGGCTTTTCCCAAAATCCATGCAGATATGGCAACAGTCTATGATGTGGCCAACGAAATTGATGCTCTCTTGTGTGAAGGAGCACTTTTCCCTTACATAAAGTTGGTTGTGCCACAACTTCTAAAAAACTAACTTCAAATGCTCCATATGCTCTTCTAAGGTAGAATTGTAGACTACGATATCATACAAGTAGACTGCCATGAACTTATCGAAGAACTTGTGAAAGACGGTTCATTGGTGTGCAACATGTGGCTAGCAAGTTCATCAACCTGAATGACATCACCAAGAACTCAAATGCCCTATACCACATCACGTATGTAGTCTTCAGTTGATCCCCTTCTGCAATCCTCACTTGATAGTAAAAAGCAAAGGTAGGTTAAGCTTCATGAAGAACTTGGCATGACTCAAATAAGTAAAGAGGTTGGTAATCAATGGGATAGGGCAAGTGTGCCTTCTAGTGATCTTGTTCATGGCCCTAAAGTGGATGCATGGACGTAGGGTCCCATCTTGCTTAGCACTGGAGCTCCAAATAGTGCTTTTGATGGCCAAATGAAGCTTGTCGAGGGTAAAACCTAGAGAAGGACCCAACCATGAAGGCCCTATTGAAGCTTGTAGAACAAGAGAAGACTAGTAAGTTTTAGGTGGAGGGTGGAATTCTTTTCGCAAAGGGTGGCTTCTTGAATGTTCTAAAAGCTGGAGATTTATAGTGGACACTTCTGCTAGAGTGTCATGACAGTTTATAGGTGAGCCATATAGGATGGCAATATACACATGCCCTATTGAAGTAGGGATGCTATTGTCTGTAGATACATGATGATGTTACAATGTACGTCAAGACTTGTCTCACATGCCAACAAGATAAAGTAGAAGGTAGAAGATGCTTAGATTATGAGAGCCATTATTTGTGCTGAGTAGACCATGGGAAAGTGTCTACTTGATTTTATCACTAGCCTCCCAAAGGTGGGGGACTTGTCGACAATCTTGATGATCATTGACCAATTTTCGAAGTGCTTGTGCTAGCATCCAAGTATTATAGAGTAGAGAGGACAACCCAACTTTTCTTTAAACATATTGGGAAGTATAAGGGCGTATCACAAAACATAGTCAGTAACCGAGACACAAGATTCACTAGAACCTTCTAGACTGAGCTATTTAATCTTCTCGGCTCACACTTGAACATTTCCTCGAGCTACCATCCATAGAGATGTTAAACAGGATGTTGGAGGAGTATCTATGACACTTCGTCAATGCCAATCAAAAGAACTGGTCACAACTACTCTATGTAGCTCAATTTTGTTTGAACGGCCAAAAGGGCTCCTCTATTAATAAAATTTCTATTGAGATTGCATAGCCTCTTTTACCATGCATAGTTGATGAACATCGTGGTTCAACTTCACTAAAGAATGGAAGACAAACAATGAGATCACTCGATCCCACTTAGAGAGAGCCTTAAACAGATGAAGAAGTGGGTTGATCAACATAGAAAACCACGCGAGTTTAATCAGGAGACATGGCTAGTGCTAGAATGACTCTGCTGCAATGGGTAAAAGGATGAAATACTGATCTGGAAGTTTGAAGGGCCATGTCAAGTGATTGAAAAAATCCAAAAGCGTTAAACAAGATCGTGACTCCAACTTGAATGAATGTGCACCCAATATTCGACATCAACCAGCTCAAGCCATTTCATCTATATGAAGAACATCCAGAGCAAAACCAATAACATAGGAAAAAGATAGTCATTATCTATAGTAAACAACCTAGAGAAGTTGAAGAAATCCTATGCAAAAGAATCCTCATCATTCACCATAAGCAGAGACACGAGTACCTCATCAAGTAGAAAGGCATCAGCTAAGAGGAGATTAGCTTGGAGAATACTGAAGACCTGAAGACTTACAACAAGTTAATTGAAGATTTTGAAACAGCATTGCCATTGAGGGCAATGAATGATTGAGTGGGGGATCTCAAGATTTTGATGTCTCTTCCTACCAAGTGGGAAAAAGCCTAAAAAGGTCTTTTGTGCGGGGGGTGGGGTGTGTTGGTTTGTGGTCCCTTTGTAATGCCTCCCCTTACGGACGTCACAGATATTGTTATATTCATTCCTTAATACTTTTAATTTAATACAAACTATTTGTTCAAAACATAATTTGAAAACATATCCCAAGATCCATGAACACATTTTTTTTTACATCAATATAAAATATATTACCCAATTATAATCATTCTTAAAATAGTTTATCACACTAAATATTAAATTCATAATAAGAATCACATAGTTCAAAATCTGCTTATATAGTTCGGCAGACCGAACTTGAGACTTCGGTAAGCCAAACTCGACCAGCAGGCCGAAGATCATCCATCGGCAAGCTACCTGAGGCTTTACAAAACAGGGTTTTAAAATTAATAAGATCGACAAGCCGATACTTGCCAATTGGTAGGTTGATTAATTTCTTCAATAGTCCGACCAGTTATGGTCGGCAGGCTGACCGACTGTCAAAAATAAAAAATTACTATTAAACCAATTCCAATACCTTAAAGTGTGGAAGTCAAACATACTCAAAAAGAAATAAAATAAAAATAAAACATAGTTCATAAGTTTTAAAACTTCTTTTCTTGGCGTTTTTCGTTTTCAATTCATCTTACTTAGCTCACACGTCTTTCCTTGCCCTCCACCTATTCCATTATCTTCTTACCCTTATCTGCAACATGATATAAAACTGAATAAGCTAATGCTTAGTAAGTACATTTATATCTCACAACTTAAAACATTTTATGAACATCATCAACATCATCATCATAATAGTGCACTAGGCACAATTTTATAAGGAACATATCTTTCATTACATTATCCATATTAAAACTTAATTCATTTTATCTTAAGGGCCCAAGTGTTGCACCATAATCATCATTATAGGCATGCCGTCATGAGAGGAGAAGGGTAGCTAATCCTAAACTAAACATGACATCATAACATAACATTGGTCTGCAACACTTGTTTAGGTGATATATATATACATATTTAAACTTTCATGCTTTGAAATACGTCATCATCATACATGCATAACTTTTTGAACATAAAAATCTTTCATAAGTAATATTTAAATGAAATCATCATAAAATCATTATAAATATCATCATGAACATAATTTCAAACCTTTATAAAACATATCATGTTGCAGGTGAGAATGTACTTACTTGTATAGCTTACTTAACCTTAATTGAATTGTAGTGACATCACCGTAGTTTCGATGTGCTTGTTCCTTAATGTGTTCATGCCATACATTTATTTAAAGATACATAAAATTAATATTTATTTTCATAGAATTAATTATCACCACATAACGTCATCCATTCCATATAACATCACACATACATTCATCTCTTGCAAACATAATTCATAATATGCTTCCTTAACCATAAATCATTAGAACAAAACTATCAATACAAATATTTTCTTACCTCCATGAATTTATAACTCAATAACTCAACATTCACACTCAATTTGGGGCACCAAACTTGGCAGGAACCAAATTAATACATAAACATATTATCACGATTTTTCATTGGTCATAAAAATTTCATTTGATGTTTCAAACAAATCATACAATCATACTCATAAAATCTGCCAGCCATTAGGAAAACAGTGAACAATTTTAACTTACATTCACATAATAAATTATCTATATCCTAAAATAATTCCATAAAAATACTACATATAATAGACATATAAAATTACAATATAGCCAAAAATTACCTTTTAATAAAATTCACACCATCCCAAAACATGCATTGGAAAACATGAACAAAATGACTTTCAGCATATTAGGCAGTGAGTTGCATATATTTTTCATATTCCAATATTTAAAATAAAATTATTTAGACTCCAAAACTCATATGAAAACCTATTAACATATAATTACAGTACCACAAAAATCCATGTTACCAAATAAAAATCATTTAATCATACAAAAACATCACACAACAAGGAGTCCAACAATTTACTTGATATAGCAGTCTCATAACCTAGTCTTAATGAAAATTCCATATCACATAAAGTATTCATCATATTATCATGAGACTTTCCACTTTGTAAATTTAACATATACATAAACATATATACATGAAATTTTGTGAGAGAATCATTCATTTGCTCTATAAATAAAGGCTACATTTATGTGCCCACAACTAATCAGCAACAAATTTTTGTGAGTGGTAGAGAGAAGAAAATTCATAATTTAACATAGGAAAGTCCAATTAATGTGAAATTTGGAGGAACATCACATAACACATATATGAACATCATACTAAAATTTCAGAGCAAGAGAAAATTCCTAGGCAAAATTATGACAGTCGAATTAAGGAGGAAAATGCATTTCAGAAATACCGATAGATGAACTCTTACCTTAAAACGAATTCTTCTCAAACTCCTTTGAATTCACCGAAAGAAATTTCAATATTTCTTTTAATTGTTTGCAACCGAAATTAAAGAGAGAAGAGAAGAAGAGAACATGGTGAAGGAAGAAAAAGTTTGAGAAAATATTTCTGAGAGAGACAAAGAGTGAAATTATCATAAGAATTTGAGAATGCATAAAAAAAGGGAAGATATTCTTTTCTATAACATCAGAATTTCCAGACTAATTGTGGCCAATTCACATGGGAAGTGGAGAGGATTGGGAAAGTCAACAATTTTGTTCTTACTTACCATATTTTACCTTTTCAAAATGAGAAACCGTATCAATTAAATTCAATCAATCCAAAGTCAAACATTTCATTTCCCAAAATGAGGAAATTTATCCAAAAATATGCTAATCAATCACATTAAATCATCCAATTTTATCCAATAATCGTAATTATCTCAGTTACAAATTTTGGGAGAATTCTGCTGACTATTCATCAGCTGTCTTCGGCCTGTCGATGGTTCACTTCGGCTTGCCAAAGCCATGAGGTTCGACCTGCCGATCATATTCATCGGCCTATCATTTCATGAGAGACAATTCGGCTTACTAAACTTGAAGGTTCGGCCTGCCGATCTACCTTAATACACTAAAATTCATCAAAGAATTAAATTATTACAAAATCATTATTAAACACACAATGTAAATGACATGAACACTTGAGCATATCGATTCTACGTGACCGTCACCTGTCATAACACTTAAAATAAAATGGTTAGTACCATTATATCATATATCATAACACATATCAATAAGAAATTACTTAACTTCGTCACTAATTTGACATAATCCGTTACATGGAAATCGGCGGGTGTTACACCCTTAGGGTAGCCATGGGCTGGGGCCACCAACATGATAAGAACTTTAGTCGGAACATGATAAGAACCTTAGTCGTATACTCCCTTGCTTTTATCAATTAAACAAATAGCCCTATTTTTGCATATGTGTTGCCTTGATTTATATTGTTTCATTCTTGGTGTCGCGTCTATACCTCATTATGCATGCTAACTTACTTTTTGTGTGCTTGGTTGCTTTAGTTGTTGCCATTTATTGAATTCTTGTAATGCCTTTGTGTTGTTGTGACATGCCAATGCATGCTCATGCTAGCAAAATGGTTTACAATTGTACTTTATTGCCTTGCCCGTAATGTGCTCGGTTGACTTGCTAGCCAAAAGGGGTGACGTAAGCGCCACACGGCCTGTTTGCACAAGGGTCGAAATGGCCAGTTCATGACAATTATTCTACCTTACTAAAAAATAATAATGAATAATAAGAACTATACCCAACTGATTCGACCCTGAAGTAAGATCTTGTTTTCTTACTTGTTGTTTTGATAGCTCTATAAAAATAGAGTTATTTTATACTTAATCGCATATAATTTTGTTATGTTCTAGGTATTTTAATTTTATTTAATTTTATTTTGCTTTATTGTTAATGTATTCATTTTTATTTTAGTTACTTTGATTTTATTTGATTTTCGTTCAATTTAATTTAATTTTAAAATTTTCCTTTAATTATTTACTTATCCTCGTTTGAGTAGGTAAATAAGCAAAATGGGGCATGAATTAGGGGTGAACAGCGGGCGGTTTGACGGTTTTTGGGCAGGTGCGGTGCGGTGCGGTTTTTTGGGATGGCGGGTTGGCGATTAATCAACCCACATGGCGGGTGGTTTCGGTTTGGTTTTGGGTGGTCGCGAACGGGTGCGGGTGGGTTGAGGTGGTTTAAACCTATGCTATTGCTTAATGTAATTTTTTGGACCTTTTTTTTTTTAAGTGAAGAAAATTTGTAAAAAATATAAGATGATAATATATAAAGAATTCTCAATAACAAGCAAGTTTGATGTCTAAAGACAGTGATTATATTTAAAAGTATAAATTAAGAAACATAATCATTCACTGCAACAAGAAACGTCAACTACAGATGAAGTGATAAACAAAGTCAAGAGTCCATAAAAATGAAAGCTTATCCACTAGGTTCAAAAATAATAGAATGCTATAAATGAAATGATGAACAAAGTCAAGTGTTCTTTTTCTTTTCAAGGCCTTTCTCTACTAACTTACTTGATTTGAATTTTAATCACTTCACAAAATAATAAATAAGTAGATAG
>CAMOHE010049413.1:26413-66878 GCA_946598075.1 Artocarpus hirsutus
TTTGATTTTATTTGATTTTCGTTCAATTTAATTTAATTTTAAAATTTTCCTTTAATTATTTATTTATCCTCGTTTGAGTAGGTAAATAGCAAAATGGGGCATGAATGAATTTCAGAGCTAAAATGGGTCAAGAAGAAAACCAAAAATTTAAATTTTAAAAATCCAGAAACCATTACCAGGCTCTAAGAGCTCAAAACGTGTGAAGTCGAGCTTTTCACTATCGGATCAGCTCCAGGAGCAGCTAGACGGGCGCGTGCATCTCGCACCAAGATAAGACGTGCCCTCGCAATACCGTGTCAGCCTCAGCCAATCTGCATGTGCCACATTTCGTGTTAATCAACACCCCACTCGGCCAAGAGCTGGATCCCACGCTTTGCGCTTCCTGTTCGTCTCCGTCAATTCACACTTCGCCCAACTCCAGCACGTTATGCTGCCTTCTGTGGCCCTACTCCAGCGCTCCGCGAATGCTATTTGCCATGTGGCTATTATGCATCAAACACCCTGATAGCCAATTCTTTCTTAGGTTGGCATTATAAAAAAAAAAAAAAAAGGGGAATGCCAATTGAGCTATACATCCGAGAGACCGTTTTCTTTTTTATGTTTGAGGGAGCTGATCCCAAGAGCAAAAAATAAAAAAAATAATTTTATAATGTAGGCTTATTTTATCTCCAGGATTTATATTTTTTCTATTCTCAAATAACACTAGAAAGTAACGTTTTTGCTAACCACCTAATTGTTTGTGTTTTTTTTTTTAATTTACCTTTTTTGAATATGTAATTGATTAAACTTTAATTAAATTTAGTAAATTATTAAAAATAGGTCTAATAGTTTTTTTTTTTTTTTTGTAATAAAATCGGTCTAATAGGTTAAAATCAGCTTCAAAGACGTGATTTTTCAAAACATCCAACAAGTGAGATCTAGATCTTACAAGAGTACGTGCAAGAAGGAGATTGATTATTAAGTAGTACTTGATACTTTGATTATCTTCGACAAACTTCCGGTTCCATCTTAGTTTTTACCAACGCAGAGGAATTATATAAAGCTTCATGCGTCGTCTCTTGGCAGCCTTTAAAATAAGTAGAAGACGTGATTTTTCAAAACATCCAACAAATGAGATCCAGATTTTACAAGAGTACGTGTAAAAAGGAGGTTGATTATTAAATAGTACTTGATACTTTGGTTATCTTCGACAGACTTCCGGTTCCATCTTAGGTTTTACCAACGCAGAGGAATTATATAGAGCTTCATGCCTCATCTCTTGGCAGCCTTTAAAATAAGTAGAAAAATGTTTTTTGTTTTTTTTGTTTTTGTTTTTTTTCGTGAGAACAATGCTATATATATTGGTGGCGCACACACTAGTAAGGGACCAGCAATATGGAAGGCCATGCTTGAGACTCTAATCTTTATCAATTGTGATGCGGAATGTTCCCAAATATTTTTCCTAATATAAAAAAGGGAGAATAAAGTAAGTGAACTGGGAGAAGTCTCACTGTGTAAGCTAATCATTCTTGTAAAAAATGCAATTAACGTGAAACGGTAACGAGTTAAGCTACTTGCTCATCAAGTCAAGCACATTGCAAATATCTTTTCCTTTTTTATATAAAAAAAGTACCCTGCAACTTAATATTTATAAAGCTTTTCTTTTTTATAATATTATATATTCTTTTTTCAATCTTAGCGTCTATGATTTTTCTCCGCCATCGTAATAAAATAAACAAAAGCTACAGCTAAAGAACAAAAAAAGTGATATTAAGAAGCCAAATACAATCCATCTGAAGCTTCTCTTTACGATTTGCAAGTCCTTTTCATCTTTCTTTACTTAGATTAATATATATATATATATATATATATATATATATATATATATATATTACATGGACCGAAAGAAAGAAGAAAAGAAAAGAAGAGAGACAGATGTCAAAGTACACAGCAAAACTAGACATTACATCATTTATGTTAATGGCAAAAGACTGATTTTTGTCTATTTGGAACAAAAAATTGATCTAGGAGAATAACCTCGCTTTTGGTATTCCTTTGTAATCAATATTCAAACATATGATTAACAATAAAAATCAAATCAAATCAAAGTACGACAAAACTTGTTTGTCTGATAGAAAATTAATATTCATCTTTTTTTTTTTTTCTTGAAATAAACATCTACGCACGGATAGCCATAACCACGAGCAAAAAGATATCTATATTTCTCACATCATTTGCACTAAAATATTTGGTTCATGGATTGGTATCTAACACTACGTAAAAATAAAATTGGTTGGAATCTCACAAGCATATCATATTATATAACATAGAACAGGCACTAGCATATCATTACATACAAAAATATAATTACAGGAAACAATAGAAAAGAAAGAGAGAAACAGGAGAAGAAGAGTAGCAGCACCCCAAGTGTAGTAATGGATCCTAAATTCTACGGGGCAGTTACTCTTGGCAGTTGGACTAATTGGTCTGCAAATATCATCAGAGATTTGGATTCAACGAGTTTTCAGGTTACTTGTGGCCAAGGTAACACCATTCTTCATCTTGCAGCAAAATCTGGAAACAAGCAGGCCACAGAACACATCTTAAACACGCGTCCCTCGCTAGCTCACGAGGCCAACATGAAAGGCGACACTCCACTGCATATCGCCTCCAGATTAGGGCATCTTGAAGTTGCCAATATTTTGATGAACCACTATGACGACACCAGTACGCATGCGGGACTTGAAGCTAGCACCATTAATCCGTTGCATGTCGTAAACATGGAGAGAAATACAGTGCTTCATGAAGCTACCCGAAATGGTTGTTTCGATGTTGTAAAGTCGCTGATTGAGAAAGACGAAAGCTTGGCTTCTTTCACAAATGAGGCTGGGGAATCCCCTCTCTTCCTGGCTGTCGATAGAGGGTATTACGACTGCGCCATCTGCATTTTGGAACTTTTCCAAATTGCTCAATCTTTGGAAGAAATGGAATGACCGCCATGCATGCTGCTATCATTCGAAATGAAAATTGTTTAAGTCCTCTTAACTTGTCTCAGCTTATAGGAACTAAATATTGTTGGTACACAACAATTGGTATATATTCTACTAATTTGTTGATGTAATTTATACATGCAATAAAAAATAAATGTTTACGGATTCTGGAGCATATAGATTAGTACTTGTTTCATGAAACTTGAATAGATCACAGAGTGGTATAATATTTAACATTTATATCACTATCAATGGGGTGATTTGTTACATATTTGTAAGTTTGAGAGACAAATTACCAAAATTAGAAGTTTAGAGGTAAATTATAAACATGCATTAATTCAGGAGCTCCAATACAAAAAAGCCAATAAATTTGTCTTTCTTAGTAAGGTTTCTTTCCTCCTTTTAAAGTGAAATTAGTGTGAAAATTTCTCACTACATGTTGGTTCAAAGAAACTCTATCAGTTTCCAACTTTTGAAAGCAGAGAAATTAATATTAAACGTGTTATCAAATAGGATAAATCCACCGCTTACCCAACAATCATCCTATTGTGAAAATTAGGGACACCACTTCTAAAAGGTATAAAGACATAATTGATCACAAGTATCTTGGGTTAAGCTGAGGCAAGCATATATAGTCTAATAGTACTTTAGTCGTTTTGACTAAGAGAAATGGTATGAATCAATAGAAAAAAAAATAGTAAAATACAATAATAAAGTAAAAAAAAAAAAAGAGGTATACCAACTAATATACTCATATTGTGATTAGATCTTGTGCACAAGCTGTTGGGAAAAGGTGGACTTGAAATTCTTGAAATGGCGGATAACTTTGGATGGATGCCTATTTATTATGCCGCACACTTGGGCGATATGCACGCCGTCCAAACATTTTTAAGGACTGCTAGTTTACTTGCTTACATAAAGGACAATCAAGGAATGACTGCTCTTCATATTTCTGCAAAGAATGGACATAATTGGATTATAAAAAAGCTTATTCTAGAACGTCCTGATGTTTGTGAGTTAGCGAGTGATAAAGGTCAAACTGCATTTCATGTTGCTGTTGAGAATGCAAAGATAAATGCGGTGAAGACTTTATTAGATATGATGCCTTTTGAGGGTCTTATAAATGAACCAGATATTGAAGGAAATACATCTTTGCATGTCGCTGCTATCCATGAGAACTATAAAATTATAGAAATACTGGCGAAGGACAGCAGAGTTGACGAAGGAGTTGAAAATAAGAGGCAGATGACCGCTTTTGACATTTTGATGAACAAACCGACCACACAGTTTAGCACATTCGAGAAGGTACGTACGCGCCAAAATTATACAGTAAATTAACACTACATTGTGAAATTACTACGACTAAATTGAAAGTTATGTAAAAATTAATTAGATTATTTAGGAATAGCAAAATTAATTAGTATTAATTTTATAATTAAAATTTGTTATTCTCAAAATATCTTGAAAATTTTGCAGTAGTTTCAAACATCAGTGCAGAGATTGGTTATGTGTCTAAAAAGCATATTGATCTACCGTACAAAACAAAGCCTTAATATAACGAGGAAAAAATAAATAGCCAAAAAACTTTTCCGAGTAACAATTTCATAATTTTAATCTTTTCATGGACCTTATTAGAAGAGAAACTTGAGGGTGAATAACAAAACTTACCATCTAATTTTAAGGGGTAAAAAGGTAATATGCGGAATCAATGGCTTTGCACTACATACCAAAATGTGAACGCTTTAAGATTTTTGTCTCAACAAATTTTACCATTCAGTCACAGTACACAGTATCACTATATACCTTTAGGTCACACGTTACAGTAGTAAAAGATATTGATTCGCTGGATTGGGCATCCACAGGTGAAGATCAACTCATTGTTCAAAGGCTATGAATTTTCTCAAGACATTATTCACAATCCAAACGCAAGAAATCATGCATCAAATACCGATGATGAGGACGAGGACAATGCCGATCTTATCCTGGGACTTTGAAATTGGAGGGTAGAAAATGTTCGAAAAGGAAAACCATTATCATCCAAAGATGACGAGACCGCAGCTAACCTCAACATAGTGATTGCCACATTCATTGCAGGCATCACATTTGCTGCAGCCATTCAGGTGACAGGAGGCTACGACAACGAAGGCATTGCAAATCTAAAGCGTAAAGCCTCTTTCAAATATTTTCTTTTTTACAACTCCATGGCTTTCGGTTTTGCAGCTGGCTCATTGCTGATCCATTTTGCTTGTGAAGTCCTTCCAATAGTTTTGCAGTTCCTAGGGAGGAAATTTGGAAACCCCAGAAGCGTGGGGTTTTCATTTGTGATGTGGTTTACCTTATGTTCCGTTTCTTCTACTGTTGCGAACCTGTCTTTCTCTCTACCTTGCTTGTACCTTATTTATCATCTTTTCCAACACGATTGGCTAAGCTTTCCAGGTGTTTTGTTTAGAAGGTCTATTAAGCGTTAATAAAAATTAAGGCAGATAGAATTGAACCGTATATTACACGTTCACTTCCGAGTCAATATTCATCGTTTGATAAGTCATAAAGGTGTAATTTCTAGCTCCTTTCGACCCTTTTAGTGGAATTTGAATTTGTAGTAAAACTGCTCTCTATTTTCTACATTTAAGTACTGAAATTTAAATACATTGTGGAATAATAATTCTTATGTCAACCAATGCACCATCTATTCCACATGGCACTTAACACGCTTACACGACGTGCCCTAATTAATATCAATGACACGAATGATAATTGGAATAATAGTATAAAGAAGGCTAACAACTCTCATCTTTCTCACTTTTTTTTCCTCTCTGCATTCACAATCTAACACATAAAATCCACAAACATGGTAAATTATTATTTAAATAGAAAATGAGATAATGAATTCTATGTGTCAAATAGCTAATGCAAAAAGTGAAAACGAGAGTGAGAAAAAGAGTACTACTAACAATCCTTTAATAATATTATATGATAATTATGTCAATACAGCATAATAATTCTATTGTTTGTAAACTTATGTGTGTACGTTTTTTATCAATTTGATTAAGAGAAATAGAGCTACACGAATTGAGTGAAAGCTGCCAAAAAAAATAATAATCAAGAAATAGAAAAAATTAGATAAAAGATAATAAGCTAATTCATGAACCGTCCATTAGCATTCAATCTACAAATTGCACAATTTTATCATTAACAAAAACAATAATTTAGCTCCACATCTTTTAAGCCTCCATTTAATCAATAATACTCAATAACGACAGCAACATTAAAAAATGATACAAAAAATCACAAAATAAGCCCCCAAACAGAAATTCTAAATATTATAATTCCTCACATTATGATCCCACTTATTCAGCAAAACAATACTGCTCCATAATAGAGGAATGTATTCCACAGTGTGAATTAGAAAAGCAAAGGCGAGCTACATCACCAAGACACTCCAAAACTACAACATCCAAAGCGAATGAAAAGAACACAACTATTGGATGAATTTTTTACACTTACAGCATTGAAGATTTGGCATATTTTTGTAACCTTTCTTTTCCAGGACGGCGTACAAGCTCTTCAACCCAAGCTTGGCCTGGTGGGTCACCATAAGCTGCAAGGGTGATTAAAGAAAAATGAAAGGCAGGGCAATGCTTTCTTTGGTCGGAACAATCAGTTTACCTTATCCAAGTAGTGTTTGCAACTCCAGGGGCACTGAACACAATGCCCTACCTTAACATAAATATGCCTAAAAATAAGGTAAATGTAACTTTCGAGATCATGAGACAATCAAACGCCTAAAATCTGATATTCAAGACAATAGCTAATAATAACCGCTATAGACAAAGTAAGGCAGGGATGAGACATGTATGATTCTATTACATTCATTACCCAGAAGGAAGTTTTAATTGGACATCACTGACCTCCAACAGAGATAGCAAAGGAAAAACTTTCAGGGGTACCATTTGTTACTCTGAATTGTTTTCGAAATAAATTGTTAATATGCAACAACCACCAAAAGTGCCATTGCATAATGTAATTAAAAATGACAAAGCAAAGTAATGTATATGAATGGTATTTATTGCAAGAGCATTAGGTCAAGAAATAATCGAAATTATCGGTCACACAACAAATATAATCGAATCTACATCTAAACTTATTAACCATGATTTAAAAAAATTGCAAAAACAATGTAACTGCCCAAACCACGAAGTAGCGTTAAGGAAATCAACAAATAATCAATTTATAACACTTTAAGTTGAATACGACTTGCGCTAAATTTTAAACAATAAATATGAAATACTAATGTTGAGGGTCAATCTTATGCAGAAAAGAAAGGTGGGACATTGAGCAGCTTAAGGAACACCGGCTGTAAATGTTGAAATCATTCAAAATTATGTGGTGAGATGCCAAAAATGAAAAGGAAATGAGCGGATCAATATCCTACAGGTCCCTCAAAGAAAATTTCTGCTAGGCTGATTATTATGAACTCATTAACTTATATAAATTTCCTATTGTTTATCCAAATTAAAAGTTAGGTTGGGCTTCTTAATCCAAATTGAGGAAGACTTGAAAAGACATAATGCTGCAGCTTCTAGTTTACGTTTTGAGAGACAAAAGATGCAACTTAGCTTAGTTAAGTAGCCAGCTTACCCTTCCGATAGCAGTGCTTAATTTAGCATAAGCTTCCACTTGGTAATACCTAAGGTAAGAATGGCCACAGTAAACAAAATGAATATGAAAAAATAGATCAATGCATCAGACATGAATTAGTTGATATATACCTCACTTCTACAAAATCGCAGCGTAAATTCGACCATTTCTCTATTAAGATAACACTATTTTGGGATCAATTGTAGGCTATACATTAAAAAATAACATCACAGTGAAAATAGTTTTAACCAAAGAAAAAGGATGGAAGGAACATAAATGAAAAAACGAATCGCAGAATAAGAAAAATAACGTAAAAAGCACGATCAAGAAAGTAAGCAACAAACAAGATTTACAACAAAATTCCTTTCAAAAGGACTTATTGAGCGACAAGGTTATCACTTATCAGGCAGTCAAGGCATCATCCAAAGGACTAGATAGAAATATTTCCATCCAAATATTGTGGAATAAAGCAAATCAAAAAGAACACCATCAAAGGAAACAATGGGAAATACCTTCCACTAGGAATGCACACCATGTAAATATGATGTTTAAAAGGTTAATTGAACCCAGTTAAAAAACAAATGCATGGAACGAACAACAGAGAAAACTACTAACATCACCAGCAAGGTAAAGATAGAAGACGTCAACTCCAATAGAACCCAACTGTCTCTGTTTGTAACCTTCAATCTAAGCCCAAAATCACAATTCAGAATTCCTAATGGACGAGATCAAAAGAAATTGGCGTAAAGTTAATTTACAAACAAAGATTTCTATTAAACGTCATATAAAACATAATAATAATATTGCTAAAAATGAGGAGAAAACAAGTTGAGCAGCCACATAGGTGTCTAAGTTTACAAAAATAAAAAATTAACAATTAAAAATAATAATTGAACAACATGAGAAAATGCCAAGAACTTCAGTAAGTTGAAGCATGTACGGTTTAAGGAACAAATTTCGATTTTCGAATCGAAAATGAAACAGAGAAAAGTTCAAAACACTAAAACAACCAGACCAGAGAACAAAACCAAAAAGTAAATAACAAGAATTAACGACAGAAATTGTGGGGGTGAAGCCCGCGAGGCCATCACTGCCCTTAGCAACTTCAAAAAAGATGCTTTAATGGAGGGACTCTGACCGCGGGCAGACTTCATCGCAGGATTAGAGAGAAAGCGAATAGGGAGAGAACCCCCAAAATGCAAAAACCTAACTCTGTATGTTTGTGGGACGGAGGAGGAGCCGCCAGCGGCCATCGCAAGAGGAACGAAGGAGGTCGGCTCCGCCTCACCGCCCGCCAAGACGGAAGAAAGGATGGATTTTGAATTTTGAGGATCTCTGGACACGATCTCTCTCCCAGCTCAGATAAGATCAAGTAGTGAGTCTTTTCTAGGGTTTCTCTGCTCCTTTTTATAGCCCTCTCGGTTTTTTGCTTTGTTTTGTTTTGTTTTTTGTTGGGAATGACGGATGAGATGCTTTAAAATTTCTCATCAAAGGCTATTTGTAAGCGTTCGATTAGATCGAAAAGTTGAGAACATGCATCTCGGAGCGTGGTCTCCCTTGGAAACTCAGAATAAAAATAATAATCGAAACTAATATTTAACAACAATCAAAATAACACTTTCAAAAAAAAAAAAAAAACAATCAAAATGATAAAAAGAAAACTCAAAATTCAAAAACAAAGGAGCCGCAACCCAAAGCCCACCTTTTAAAGGCAGACCCGAAAGGGGAGTCGCAACCCACGGAGGTGGAGGCAAACCCCTTCTGTGATGGTGGCAACATGGTGGCGAGGTCGTGAACTAGCAATGCACCTTCGTAACACTTGCGACAGTCGCGACAGACCTCACAACACAGTCACGACCTATCGTGAAGGTTGTGATTCGTGGTGATCGTATTGCGACCTCATGTCCACCTTGCTCAAGAGGGTAGCAACAAATTCTACTGCTACAGACACGACCTATTGTGTAGGTAGTGATTCCAATGTGACCCCTCTTCCTTGCAAAGGACCGTGGCGGCCCACTACGTCACGGAAATCATTGGAGATCACAGTATCGAGAATCGTGTACCCACCTAGGGGTCACGGCAATTTCGTCGCTATAGTGGTCGCAACCCATGACCATTGCCGATGGGGTTGTGACTCCATGGCGACAGATCTATTGCTAAAGTTAGTTGCGACCCATGACCACTGCCCACAAGCTCATGAACACGAGCGCGACAGAATCATGATCTCGGAGACCCTTGTCTCTGCCTTGCGAAGCCCGACAAATAGCGGTCACGAACTCGGGTCGCAGACGACACCTCCCAATGAATTTGCGTTTTTATTGTATTTACAGGTATATTTAACTTGTAATGAGCTTGTTTGATTATTTGTATTTATATGTAAATCGAATGGCCAAGAAAAGTGCCTCATTGTAGAATTTTCCTTTTTGTTTTTTATTGTATGGCCATTCATATTTTAAAGTTAAAGGTGCAAATAGTCTAAAATCTTTGACTAAGTGACAATTTAGTCCATGGTCTTTTTATTGTGACATTTACGTTCGCAATTTCTTAATTTAATAGCTCATTTGGTCAAATTAATAGCAAACATTAAATTTTAAATGAACAAATGATTTGCCGCATACAAACGTAATTTTTTAAGTCTAATTTACAAACTTTAAAAAACTATAGTGTTGGCAAAAAACAAATAGGAAAAACCCATATTTAGGTTCCTCTTCTTCTTATAACTCTAATTTTATCTTTTTCTCTTCCTATTCAAATAACTCAAACTCGATCCATGAAGAGAACCCTCAACAAAACACCATTGTTAAGAATTTTATTTCTATGATTTTTAGTTGGCGTCTTCTTATCAAATTTGATTTATTTTATGGTGTAATATTCTTGTGAGAATGTTTTTGAGTTTAACCGTAATTCTTAAAATTAATTGTTTATTATTTTGTGCCAATTTGGTCCTTAGAAAGCTGATCTTTAAGTGAAATATTCAAATTTGATTGTAAAAATTCAGATTTGATCAAGTTGCTTTTTGAATATCTTTGTAACAACTTTCTTTATTTATGCACGTCAATGATTTTGTCCAGACTAGATATTATTTATGACAAGTACAAAATTCTTGATCAAATTTATTAACTTAGTTATTTAAGGTAAGTTCAATCAAGGATTTATGCGTGTGGACTATTTTTTTTTGCTTCCAAGTTTCTTTGCCTTTAAAAGTCGAGGTTTTATTTAAGAAACTTTTAGTGATTTGGCTTATTCAATCTTTACAGTAATTGGTCTTTATGTGAGTTATCTTTAGGAGGTTTTATGCTGCTCATTTAGATTGATTCGATGCAAATTAAAGAGATCCCATTTCTTTCTTTGCCTGCATTGTGTGAATACTCTCCACGGTTAGCCTATTTGTCAAGTCAAGTCTGTGTTAGAAAGTGAGCATCCATAAAGATAGACGGAGTGAATTATAGCTGTAAATGGCACATCCAATGATTTCAAGGAGATTCATATCATGACTGATTACAGCAGATTTGAAGTCGTTTTTAAGCCGTTAGATTACAGAGGGCCTGCACTATATATAGAATTTTATGCAAAAGAAGTCTAGGTGGAGACATTATTACATTTTTTTTTTTAATGTAAGTGTTTCCATTAAGCTGCAGTGTGAGAGAAAATAAGAGCATTTGGGGCTAACCAGTATCTCTCAACATTGTGTTAGAAATATTTCTAGGTCCAATTGTCCACTTGGAGAAGGTTAGTTGGAACAAAGGCAAGTAGTGTTGTCGAAGTAGTTTAGATGGATTAAAGATGAGTCGCGCAAGCAGGGGCTTGTAGAAAGGGAAAGACTTCGTAAGTTTAAGAGTGATAGAGTGTTTAAGATACCTCATAATTCCTATTTTCTTGTAACTATAATTTGAAAAAATAATTCTCATCTACGGAGTTGGTGCATTTAGCAGCCATAGTTTTTTTTTCTAATTTAGATTTTTAGCAGAGTGCCATAGTTTTTTTTCCTAATTTAGATTTTTAGCCACATTAAATAATCATATTTTACGTTATTTTTTATTTATGAATGTGATAATTTTGATTAGCCGCATTAAATAATCATATTTTATGTTTATTTTTTATTTATGAATGTGATAATTTTGATCATTATAGTTGTTATAGACTAATCTATTAAAACGATTTAGCTTTGTGTTTATCTGTGTATAAGTTTAGATAGGTTCAACAATTTTGGCCGAAACTTGGACAATAGCATGGTTCATCATCTTAGCACAAATACTTGTTTACTGGAGAAGGCTTTTGGTGTAGTCATATGCCTAGACAGGTCTTGCTTTGTGCTTCTTTATGATGCATTGGTGGTTGTCATTAGACACTTTCTTTACCACTTTTCAGGCGCTGCCCCCTTATTTCCTGTTTATTTTGTTGTATAGAATCATATTTGAAATTTATTGAAATTGTGTATTGAGTTAATTGTTTTGACATGTTTGAATATGCTTTTCTTATCTCCATGAATTTGTGAAAATGCCTAAATGCCCTTCAAATTGTTCTCAGGTGAGAGGCAAGTGATGTTTTATGTTAGGTTTTAGGTGGACCAAATTTTTACTAGATTAACTATCCATTTAGGAAAGAGTTGGAACCGAGAGTTTGAATTAAAAGTAATACAGTATATAAGAGCTTTATACTGTAGCTTTTTTTTTTTTTTTTTACTTTATATTATAGTATGTAAAAGCTTTACATTTTTCACGGTTGAAACTCATAGTTCCAATTAAGGTTATCAAATATCATTTTTAAAGTTAAGGAACTTAATAGTACAAATTGAAAAATTGACTACATTGCCTCTCACTTAGAAGTTTGAGGGTTGTTTAAACTAGTCACACTTTGTTAAAGATATCATAGCCGTTATTTTTTTTTCTTTTTATTGTATTAATTATTTGTACAATTAATAGTTGGAGAATGCATGTTGGCTCAATTTGGCTTGGTTTCCTTCTCTTTTCTTTTCTTTTTTTAACTGCTCGCCTCAAAAAAGAAGAAAGACTTGACATTTTGTTTTAGGCGTCTAGCTACCTTAAGGTTTCTAAAATATATTTTTTGGCATCTTTATTAGCAAATTATCTTTTTTAAAATAAAATGTACCACAAAAATAACTCTTAAGATTAATAAGAAGACAAAATGGTAAAAAGACAATCAAATTTGAAAAAAAAAATAAAAAGTTGTTTTTTCTTTTTTCCTTTGAATAATGTATCCCTTTTTTTTTTGTAGAAATGTTTATTTTGTAAAACTATTTTATCACTTTTAAAACCCTTATGAGTGATTAGAGGAGTTAATTTATGAGTGATTAGAGGTGTTAATTGGGTCAAGTTATCTAACTTTATAATGTAGCAGGCTAGGCACATTTTGATGGGCTGGGGCTGAGCATGACCCCCAAGCCCGTAAGGCCAGCCAGGCCTTGGCATGTGGAGGGGTCGGCCAGTGACGGACCGGCCCTGGTATGCCAAGGTCTTTTGAGTCTTAATTCTTTAGGTGTTTAAAAAATATACAATATACTTATTTTGCTTTTCTCAAGATGTTGATTTTTTTGAAACTTGGACAATAGCATGGTTTATCATTTTGACAAAAATAGTTATTTACTAGAGAAGGAATTTGATGTAGTCAAATGCTTGTTGGAAAAATAGTACGCAGCAGAATTTTAAAATTTTTAATAGATTGTTCAAAACACAAGTTTGATATGCTATATGCATAAATTAACCAAATCTTACTAACCTTATTTCCCGAAAAACTCCCGCAATCGATGAGGAGAAGTGACGTTGTAGAAGGACCTCAACTAACTGGCTTTCTTTGCTATTCTCTATTCACGACCGCTGTGTGTGGGGGCACACTCGTATAGCTCTCTATCTTGTGACTCTCCTTCTAACCAATTAAGAAATACCTAAAGCTATAGTTCGTGATTTATGAACAACAACTTTCCAAGGAGTTTTAGAGTCTTACTAATAGAGTCTCACCCAAGATTTCTCAACTGATCTAAACAAAAATGAGTCTCACTCCCCTTTTTATAGAAGTTGGGCCTGGGGGTCAGCCCTTATTAGATAAGGCCTCAAAAATTTGAATCAAAATCAATATCTAATAAAATTAGTGTAAAAACATGTGATTTATTTATCGCTTGGTTAGCAGGCTGAACTGACAGATCGACTTACCGAACTTGCTCCATGGGCAAGCTGAATTTAAAGATTGATGTGTCGAATTTACAATAAATAATTCCTACAAATCTTTTATTTTTCACCTGAGATTCTTAGGATAGAGCCTCAATTTTAATTCAATTAGTCGATAGAGAAGTTATCTGATTAAAATAGTCATATCTAGATAACCTCTAAGAAAATAAATATTCCTGATAATTTAATAAGTTTATCTTAAATTAATTTATTCAAAATTAATCTACCTGATAAACATAATGAATTATCTTATCTCGATAATTCAACAAGTTTATCTTGAATTAATTTTCAATAAATTAATTCAACTGATAAATAAACATGACTTATTTGATCGTATCGAATTTTCAATCAATCTGATAATTTGACGTAAGTCACCAATTATTGGAAAAGCATGCCGTATCATTATAGGATTTTTATGAGCTAGTAAAGGGGATCTAATGGACTTATATGGTTCAAGCTCCTGATAATTATGAAACCCAATATCCTAGATATACATTTCATAATTATAAACACCAATGCTACTCTACTAAAAGCTCAGAGCTGCACTCTCGAACTATATAGAATTATGAAGCCTGTATAGCTAAGTCTCAATGATATATCATAATGTGTCATATCCCCATAGCATTATCCATTATCTAACAATTAGAAAACCTACCATCCAAAGACGGTATACTATTTGGCTACACCTATGTATCCAAATTGTTGAGCGCTCTAGTTTTTCAATTACAGGATAACGTATATAAGAGGATATCAACTACTCTTGAAGAGGAGCTATGGATTCCATATCTATGAATAACAAGTCTATGCTATGAAGAGTCATGCCTCCAGCATATCAGCATACATACCAATATAAAATATGGATGTCACTCTTTGGTATATCAAAAGACATAAGTCAAGACAATGGGCCCACTATATTGTCTAAAGTGAATCGATTTGCCAAGACAGAATTAATAATCCAAATCAATTCACTTTATATCCTGATCTAATACATCGTCATCTATGACAATATGCTAATGTTTTTATTCATAGAGTCCACCTCCGATAGTCGAGATAAATCATCTCCCATTATGGATATAATAACATAACAATCTTTGCATGAATAAAGCGCCCAACTTTATTCCCTCAATTGCGGATCTTATGATTTAGACTGTCACCTTAAGAATCGTGTCTTCAACATAAACTGTCCATCATATGCCTAATTCATAAAGGTTTAGACTAACAATCTCAGACTTTTGTTTACTTATCATACATTCAACAAATATGAACTTAAAGACGACAAGATTTGGTATATAAATAATAAATAAATTCTTTATTGATAAAATGTCTTTAAAAATATATTAGATTTTTACTCCTTAGGGCATACATATCTAACAATGCCTACACCGGTCTTGCTTAGAGCTTCTTTATGATGCATAGGTAGTTGTCATTGGATGCTTTCTTTATCCTTTTTTTCTTGGCAATTTTGTTGTAAAGAATCATATTCGATATTTATTGAAATTCTATCAGGGTTAATTGTTTTGACATGTTTGAATGTGTTTTTCTTATCTCCCAAAATTTGTGAAAAGGCCTAACTGCCCTTCAAATTTTTCTCAAGTAAGAGGCAAGTGATTTTTTTCGTTAGGTGTTAGGTAGCTAAACCAAATTGTTACTCAATTAACAAAACATTTATGAAAGAGTTGGAATTGAAAGTTTGAACTAAAAATACTATAGCATAAGTGAGCTTTGCACTGTAGCTCTTTTTTTATACTATAGTATGCAAAAGCTTTACATTTTTTACAGTTGGAACTATGAGTTCCAATTAAGGTTATCAGACACTATATTAGAGTTAAGGGACATAATAGTCGAAATTGAAAGATTGAAGTCTTAATTGCCTCTCACTTAGAAGTTTGATTGCTATTTAAGCTAATCACCCCTTTGTTAAAGATACTATATGTTAGACATGTATGCCCTAAGGAGTAAAATGTTGTAATATATTTTCAGAGACATTTTATCAATAAATAATTTATTTATTATTTATATACCAAATGTTGTCCTATTTATGTTCAGATTTGTTGAATGTATGTTAAGCAAATAAAAGTCTGAGTCTATCAGTCTAAAAAACCTTTAAGAATCAAGCATATAATAGATAGATTATGCGGAAGACATGATTCTAAAGGTGATAGTCTAAATCATAAGATCCGCAATCGAGGGAATAAAGTTGGGTGCTTTATTCATGCTAAGATTCTTATGTTGTCTACATCCTTGATGGGAGATGGTCTATCTTAGCCATCAGAGTTGGACTCTATGAGTATAAACATTAGTACATTGTAATAGATAATGATATATTGGATCGGGACATAAAATAGAATTGATTTAGATTAGTAATTCCATCTGTGTAAATCAATTCACTTTACACAATCTATATGTTGTATCTTAATATTGAAATAACTAATGGGCCTGTTGTTTTGACGTATGTCTTTTGATGTACCAAAGGTTGACATCTTGACTTTGTGGTGGTACGCATACTGGTATGTTGGAGACATGACTCTTGATAGCGTACACCTGTTATTTATAGATATGAAATCCATAGCTCTATTGGTGGAGGCAATGACATTTCTTATATGCGTTATTCTGTAATTAGAAAACTAAAGTGCTCAATCATTTGGATACATAGGTATAACCAAATGGCATACTGTCCTTGGATGGTAAGTATTCTAATGGTGAGTAATGCAATGTAAGATTAAAATAATCAAAAAAGTAAGATGAAATTTATCCTTAACCCAATTATGAATATCCTACGAGGATATGACATATTATGATATGTCATGGGCACTAAGCTAATTTAGGCTTCATAATTTTATATAGTTCAGGTATGTAGCTCCAAGCTTTTAGTAGAGTAGCGTTAGAGTTAATAATTATAAAATATATATCTGGGATATTATATTTTATAATTATCGAAGCTTGAACTATATAGGTCCATCAGGTCCCCTTTGTTAGCTCATAATAAATCCTATAATAATACTGTATGATTTTCCAATAAATTGGTAACTTATGTTAAATTATTAGCTTCGTAAAAATTTGATACGATTAGATAATTCACATCTGTTTATCGGTTGAATTAATTTTGTAAATTAATCAAATAACTTCTCTATTATGTTATATGAATTAAAACTAAGGCTTTATCCAAGACTCATAAGTGGGAAATATAAGATTTTCATGGATCATACTATTGCAAGTTCTACAGGCCAATTAGTTAGTTTGGTCTGCCAACAGAGCAAGTTTCGTAGGCCAATCTATTAGTTCAGCCTACCGATCTAACGATAATTTGATCATACATTTTTTGTGACGCCCCTCCTTTTCGGGTCATCACTTAACTTTTTTTTAAATCATCATTTCTAAAACATTAATATTATTTACTTAGTAAGAAAAATACTAAATAATTTTTTTCTTTTCCTTCTAACATACTTTAAAACCTACTTAAAAGCTATTGCAACTTTGGTTGTGATTGAGGTTGAGACATTGCTCAACATTTGACTTTAAAACTATTTCAAATCATTTCTTAAAACTTAATAAGAAACATTAACTGAAAACTGAACTTTATAATTAAAAAAAAACATTTTGTAAAATATATCTTAAAACAAAAATATTTTGTAAAATATATCTTAAAACTTTGAAAACATTTCTTAAAACTTTGATTTTCTTAAAACTTTGAAAACACTATATCAAATAGTGGAAAAACATTTTCTTTGAGCAGCAGAAACATACTGTAGTGGTATTCCAACCCAAATCTTTGCATCTGTCCTCCGTAGTATCGAGCTCTTCAAATAAGTCCTATTGGTCACCTATAGGACTACCTATAGCATGAATGAACTTTAAATGAGCTTTCGCTCAATAAGTTCAAACATAATCTTACAAATCATTAAAACACGCTTTAAAAGCTTTTCTCATAAAAACCTTTCTCTTAAAACATTTTTCATAAAACATTTTTCAAATGTTTTTCTTAAAGCGTCATTCATAAACCCCTTTCTTGTAGACATAGAAATGTTTTTCATAAACATTTAACGTAAAACAATTCTCAAAATGTTTCCCATAACACATAAACATTTCATAGCAAGGAATACAGGCAAAATTTAAATGCATATTCCATTTATGCTCAATTATGAACTTTCAATTAGGAGCATTCTAGAAACATTTATTTCTTACTTTAACTTTTATCTTTATTCCTTAACTGTTCTTGTCTTATAAACTTCAATGTTCATACCAACATCATTAATCATGAGCTCATAAACATGATGCATCCCTTGTGGAAGACTTGAGACCATCGAACACTCTGGTCATAACTTTAACTTTACTTGTCTACCTTACATCAAGGAGGCTAGTACGACACTTTTTTTTTATCTTTATTTCACTTTCTTATTAACTTTAATGAGCATATCAAATGCTAACACATGATATGCAAACTTATTTGCAAATCATTACTTGTACTCTTTAAAACATTATGCATTTCACTTGCAATCATACTTTAAGAATAATAATTGCAAATACATTGCAAACCTTTACTTGATCTTTAAACTTTATGCATATTAAATGCAATCATGCTTTAAACATAATAGTTGCAAGTACATTGCAAATCTTGATTTAAACTTTAAAACCTTTTGCATAATAAATGCAAACATATTTTAAAAACAACTTGCATAACGATTGCAAGCACATTTGTAAACATGCATAAAGCATTTGAAAATCATTTTCTTCATGCTGTAGGTGAGATTTGAACTTACCTGTCTATAGCTCTAACGTTCCCGTTTCCTTTCTTTTTCTTTCATTAGTCGACTTATGTGCCCTGATTAAACCACACCAGACTTATTAGCTAACTTTTCATATTACCAATCTACTTGATTGATAACTAAACTTAATCATTAAATTTTTATTCCTTTTTACATAACTTGGTACTCTATCGGTTTACCCTTCTCCTTACTTTATACCCTGTTATTTTTTTTAATTTTGTAACCCACCATGTTACCTTTATTTTTGCTTAACTTTGTAACCCACCAAGTTAACTTATCTTTCTCTTTAGTTTAACTTTATAAACCATTGGTTTATCTTGTTCTTAACTTTGTAACCCATCAGGTTACTTTTCCCTTTACTTAATTTTGTATCCTATCAGGTTACTTTTCCCTTTACATTGTAACCCATCGGGGTACCTTTCTTTTTACTTAACTTTAACATTCCCTAATTAGATTTACTGTCTTTCTTGGTGGGTTAGTTACCTAACGTATTACAAAAGATTTTTCGTCTAAGAGCGTTTTGCTAATTCGGAGTGTTCAACTCTGTTTTAGTCGTTCCTTCAAAAATAATGATTTTGCCCTTAATGGGTCATAAAGTTTGTACCTTGGTAAACTTTTTCCTTAAATTTTCCTCTCATTTCTTACATGTTATGAAAAAATTCCCGCCAAAGGGCGTTTTCTAACATCGGGCATTTTGGGTCCGTTTTGGTCCTTTTTTATAAAATGACCACTTTGCTCTTGATGGCTCTTTAAAAAAACTTTCGGAACTTGTTTTAAAACATTACTTTCATTTTTTTTATGTCTCATAATATTATGAAAAACAAAAACAACACGTTTCCTTTTAATTAAATCTGTTTTGTCAAAACTTTACAATTTTGACTCAAAACTTGAAGAACTTTGCATTTTTGTCCTTAAAGTTCGTTTCTTTTCTTTCATTGACTAAACTTTAAATCCTTTAAAATTTAGCATTTATGATTGCTCACTACCCATAGCAGTGCATGAACTCAACATTCCTTAGTAAAAACTCAATTTGCATACGATTTTACGGTTTTGGCTCAAAACACAAAAATCTTTACATTTTTGCCCCAGGACCAAAATGACCACTTTATGCCACAATGTTCAGTTTTTCACAAGGAATAAAACTTACAAAAACTCCTTGGTTTAATTCTAAAGATTTCATAATGTCTCGTGAAATTTTATGCTCAAAATTTTATAAAATTCATAATTTATCAGTCGTGTAGGATTTTGACAATCCATCCACATTGCCTTAATAGTCTTGATGAGATCTATAGCTTTCATGTTTTAACTTTCCTTAAATCCCAATGTTAAGGTAGACTTTTTGGCTTATTTTCAAATTTGCCAAAATTTTACAAAACTTTACAATTTAGTCCTTTTGAAATTTTATAAAACTTTGTTCACAAAAGTTGTTTCCCTCATTGTCTTGGCAGATCCTATGCCATGTTGGAAAATAAATTGGCCTTTATGCCCTAAAAATCATATTCCTTTGAAAGCTAATTAAACTTTGTGTAAAATACAAAGTTTAACAATTTTCTACTTTTAAACATAAAACCCATGCTTTCTTTCTTTCCATCATCATTATCATCATCATCATCAATATAAAGCATAAACCAATCATGCCATAATGTCCATCTTACATGCCATAGCTCATAACATTTCATTAAACACTTAGCATACATATTTATAACATAAACTTTCATGTATAAAGTTTAGAGATTTACCTAAACTTTACCAAGCTTTTTGATCCTCCTTTGCTAAGCTCAAAATTTTTTTATGTCCTCTCCACAAAACCATGACAAAACCCAATCAAAACACATCCAAATCATAAACAAAAGCCATAAAACTAAATAGGAAAAGCTTGCATTTTTACCTTGAAAACTCTTCAATCTTTATATCCTTTACTTGTTCTTGCTTCCACACATGATTTGGAGGCTTAAGCATTAAAAAATTCTTGAGGGAATTCCATGGGAGGGGTAGTTTTCTTTGGGGAAGAAATGGGAGAATTTTCATAAAATCAACCTTTTTTTTTTTTCCAACAAGTCATTGGCTAAATATAGGCATCACTCTAGGGACTTGTTTGCAAAAGAAAAATTGCCCACAATACTTTTCAATTCCACCAACAAAAATGTGGCACATTCTCCACCCTTGGAGTGTCACCCCCCCTCCTTTTTTTTTTCTTTTCTTCCTTTTTTTTCTTTTGGTGATTAACCATGCTTAGTCATCCATAGGCATCATTAAGGCTAAACGTCTTGGCAAGATTTGATTTGGCCACTTCAAGGTGTGTAGTGGCAATTTCTCATCCATTTGGGTGTCCCATGGTGGGTCCTATAATTTTTTTGCATAGTCTAAATTTATACTGATAGTATTTTTCCTCTATTATCGGTATTCCTTTTTATACATTCATGAGGCCCCACAACCTCACATACTTATTTATATCTAGCATATAATGAAATTTCTATGTTGCTTAACTTTATACAGTCTAAATTTATACTAACAGTATTTTTCTTATGCTGTCAGTATATTCTCTATATTGTTACAAGTTTACACAACATTCCTTACTCATTTATGTCCTCCAAACACTATTATTCCTATATTGCTTTAACCTTAAACAGTCCAATTTTTATATTGCTTAACCTTAAATAGTCCAATTCCTACACTACATTACTTTTGCAATGTAGTTTTCATACTACATAACTTTATTAGTGTACTTCCTTATACTGCATTATACTAATGCTGTATAATTTTTCATATTATTATATAATTTTTTTTGTGAACTGTATTTTTTTTGTCTTAGCATTTGTTGCAACAAATTTTGCAACAATTAGGCTTTCCAGCTTGTTTTTCATACTATTCCTTCTTTATTTAAGACTATAACATGATTTTTATCCTTAAAATCCAATTTTTACTTTTATGGAATTTATTATAAAAATTGAATTAAAGAATAATTTCTGTCACACATATTTTTGCTTAATATAATCCTTAATTTATTGTATTTTTAATATACTAAAAATGCACCGTTGTCATATTTTTGACACAATTTTATTAGAAGTTAATCTAGATTTGAATTTTTGAGGCCTTATCTTATAATAACCAACCTTAGGGATGACTTATATAAATAGGGAGTGAGTTTTTTGAGTTATTAAAATCAGTTGAGAAGTTAAGAGTGTGTACTATAGTGTTAGATACTCTGAAACTCCTTCAGAGCTTTTGTTCACAATCACGAACCTTTGCTCTGTGTCTTCTCAATTGGTTGGAAAGAGAGTCACAGAGGAAGAGTTATATGACGTGTGCCCAAACCATTCTAATTGTGGATAGAGAATAGTAAAAAAGATTAGTTGGTTGAGGCTTTTTTAGAATGTTCTTCTCTTTACAAATTGCAGGAGCTCTTTGGCATTTAGAGGTTAGTAAGATCTGGTTAATTTATGTATATAGCATGTTAAACTTGTGTTTTAAAAAATACTCTGATTAAAATTTTTTAAAATTCCACTGCGTACATGTCTTTCCAACAATTGATATCAAAGACAAGGTTTTTATGTAAATTTACGAGTTCGTGATCATTGTATACATATAAATTATATGATCTTAATCTTTCCTATGCTTGAATTGAATAGCATTTTAGGATTTCTATATATTTATATGTTGTCATGAGATTATATGATGAATGATTATTTATTAATTATGGTTGATTAAATTATTATCTAATTAATTAATTTGTACTGGCTATGGTTCTTTAGAGGTTAGAATATGTATCTAGGTTTTTCATGTAATTAGATGGCGATCTTTCATCACCATTTAGGAATTATTATTTTATTTTAAATTTGTAAAAATTTTATAATTAAATAATCATTCGTAGTGAAGACCAATCTAGAATATGGATGACAGCGATTTCATTGTTTTTTCTCGAGTCTCTAAATTTTTATGTTTTTGAATTGTTGAAAATAAGATTGAAAAATTGCATAAAAACTGTTTTTTTTGGAAAAACATGAAATCTGCTTGATCGACAAGCCAAACCCTCAAGATTAGCAGGCCAATGGTTGTAGACCGGCAGGCCAAACTTTCAATTTAGCAGGCCTGCCATGGGGCAGGATTTAGCCAGCTCTGGCGACAGGCCGAACTGCCAAGTTCGACAGGCCGATGGCTTATGACTAGTAGGTTGATCTCACATATTAGCGTGCTGGTAAAAAGATATGGTTTTTCAGAAAAGGTGCATTTTTTGATGCGGTTTTGATTTTATTTTTGAAACCATTCTAAGAAAAATGAAATTTTGTGATGACCAAAAAAGTGAAGTATTTGATCTATGCGGGATTGAAGAGTTGAAGATGGATACCACATGAAGACGGGTACAACTTGAAGATTCAAGGATAAAGAATCAATAATATGTTTCAATTGATCTCTTGTAATCTTTAATTTCTTTTCTCTAATGTGGAACCATAATATTATAGTTGTTTATTATTATTTTGCTTGTGGCTTTGCATGAGTGTTTTGCTTGTCTACATTATAATATGATTTGTCATGCTTGTTGATAACATGTCATATAGAATAGGGACTACCGCTCAATAAAAATTGTTCATGCATGTTTTTTAAAATAAAACCTTGTTTTTTTTTCAAAAGATTGAGTGGGAGAAGGTTTTTGAAAAGAGGACCTATAACCTCCATCGTTGGTCCATAGGTAACACATGGTGGTCCTGACCCCTAGGAAAGGATTTCATCATGTATCGGGTTTGATCTCTGAAAGGATAATTTATTTTAGCATGATCTGTCATTGCACACCCTTAGGTGGCGAGTATAGATTATGGATAAAATAGTTAAAACAATAGTTATACACTCATGTTAATTTTATCATTAACCTCCCCTAGGAGCTTTGTTAATAAATTAATGGCCAAAGAAAACAATTATTAATATATGCTAGATCAAACAAGTCATGGATGGCATATTTTAATCAGGAGGGGATTCGTGTTCCTAATTGAATTTGGCAAGTCTCCCCTTGGTGGCTTGTTGAATTCTGAGTTAGGAATTATAGTTGTATTCAATTGTGTTATCTTACTAAACTGTTGTGGAATGTTTGCTTATGTTTGGTATATGATTCTTTATTGTAGATTAAAATGTCTAAAAATGCTTTATCTTCGATACTTGATAAAAACCAATTAACTAGTGAGAATTAAAATGATTGAAAGTGGAACCTGAATATCATCTTAGCCTTTGAGAAACTGAAATTTGTGTTGACGATACTGTGTCCTCCCCAATTTACTGAGGAATCCTCTAATGAGCAAATCCAAGCATATGATTGCTAAAAAGATGCTAATGATTAGGCTTGGTGTTAGGTTATGGCTAATATGAATAACATACTATATGCTCAATATGAAGATTATGAGACTACAAAGCAAATCTTGGATAATTCTAAAGACATGTTTAGAGGCCAAGCCATAACAAAAACAAGGGACGGTTTAGAAACTTTTAAACTACAAACAAAGACTAGGGATATCTGTGAAGGAGCATATGATGTTCGTCATGGGTTACCTTGTTAAGGCACAGGCCTATAGAGCTGATATCGATGCCAAATCATAGATGACTATTGTTTTTTAGACTTTGTCAGTTCATCCTGTTTAGAGCTTCATACAATTTGAGCAATAGGCAAGACATGACCTTAACGAAGTTAATGAAGCAATTATAAGAGTTTGAAAATCTAATAAGGGAAACTCCTACAGGTGGCTAGGCTAACTTGGTGGCTGCATCTAGTTCCAATCCTAACCCAAGGAATGGAAGGAAGCAGAAGGCTAAGAATGAAAAGTCTTCTATTCCTGTAAATGACAAGAAGAAGAAGAAGAAGAAGAAAAAGAACCCAAAAAAGCTGAAGTGCTTTTTCTGTGGGAAGATTGGGTACATCAAGAAGAATTACAAGGACTTCCTTCTCGAGGAGGTAGGTGTGATCTTCTGGTTATTGAAACTTGTTTGGTTGAGGAATCGAGTGACACTTGGGCCATAAATCCTGAAGCAACGAATCATGTTTGTGTTTCTCTATAAGGGTTCAAAGAAACAAGAAGTCTGCTGCATGAAGACTTTATGCTTCAAATGGATGGATCCTTGGTGTTAGTTGAAGTAATGGGAGACGTCCATCTTCATTTTGATAATTATAGGATTTTAGTTTTGCGAGATTGCTTTTATGTTCCTAGAGTTAAAAGGAATTTAATATCTATAGCTTGTTTATTTAAAGACTCTTATTTAGTTTCTTTTAATAATAATGTGGTGATTTGTAAAAACAAATCTTTTATCTGTGATGGATGGATGTAAAACAATCTATATTTTATCAAACCTAAGATGGACTTACTGCTTAACACCAAGGTTAATGATAATAACTCAAAAGGACTTAAGGCTTCTCACTCTAATAAGACCTATCTTTGGCATTTACAATTAGGTCATATTAGCTTGAACAGGATTCAAAGGTTGGTAAAGGACAGACCTTTAAGTCACTTAAAGGTGGAATCTACACCACAATATGAATCTTGTTTGGAGGGAAAAATGACTAGACGACCATTCGGGTTTAAGTGCAATACGGCCAAAAGGGTTCTAAAACTTATGCATAGTGATGTTTGTGGTCTTTGTCACTTTTATTGATTATTACTTAAGATATGGGTATGTCTACCTAATGCATCCTAAAAGTGAAACATTTGACAAGTTCAAGGGGTTTTGGGCTGAAATAGAATAGCAATTAAGTTAACTCATAAAGGCACTTTAATTCGATCGAGTGGTGAATACCTCTCTGATGAGTTATTTGAACACTTATTAAAGAATGGGATTTTATCCCATTTGACTACACCATGCACTTTGTAGAATAATAGCAATGCTGAGAGAAGGAATGAAACTTTGTTGGACATGGTCAGATCCATGATGAGTTTTCATCATTGCCTTTATCCTTTTGGGGATATGTACTACAAACTGCATGTTATCTTTTGAACAATGTGCCTTCAAAATCAATTCCTAAAACTCCTTATAAGTTGTGGATGGGGAAAAAGACATCTTTAAATCATATTTGCGTATGGGGATGTCTGGCTCATGTCCTGTATAAGGAAGCGAATAAGTTGGAAGCATGTTTGGAAGTTTGAGCATTTGTAAGATATGCAAAAGGGACTAAAGGGGGTTATTTCTATAACCCAATGGAAAATAAAGTCATGGTTTCATCGAATGCAACTTTCCTTGAGGAAAGTTACATGAACGACTTTAAACCTCAAAGTAAAGTAGTACTCAAGTAGTTGGCGAGTGATTCGATCACTCTGAGGATTCTAGTAGAAACCAATCCAATCAATGTAGAAAAACCAACTAAACAATAACATAAGGGACTTCGGCATAGTGAGAGGATCGAGCATCAACCCGAGTGGTATATGTTCAATGGTAAGGCCTTTTTTGCTAAATCAGATGAACATAACAGGGATCCTTACACTTACAAAGAGGTGATAGAGGATGTTGATTCCAAACTCTAGACGGAAGCCATAAACATTGAGATAAAGTCTATAGAGACTAATCGGGTCTAGAAACTTATGGATCTTCCTAATGGGGTAAAACCCATAGGGTGTAAGTAGATATAAAAGAGAAAGAGAGGAGCAGATGGAAAAGTCAAAACCTATAACTAATAGCTAAGGGATATACACAAAAGGAAGGAATCAATTACAAGGAAACCTTTTTACCTATAGCCATGCTTAAGTCCATCTACATTCTCTTATCGATAGTGCCACTCTCAACTACGAGATTTGACAGATGGATATCAACACGGCTTTTCTAAATGGCTATCTTGATGAGTCCATATATATGGTATACCTAGACGGGTTCAAGGCTAAGGGCCAAGAGGGTAAGGTTTGTAAGTTGCTAAAGTCAATATATGGACTTCGTAGGCTTCCCGTTCTTGGAACCTAAGATTTGATTAGTGATCAAGACTTATGGGTTCAAACAAAATGTGAATGAACCATGTGTTCACAAACACATTAAGGATGAAAAGATGGTTTTTCTACTACTTTATGTATATGACATTCTACTAATTGGCAAGGTTGTTGGGGCATTGTCATCGGTCAAATTATGGTTGGCCAAGCAGTTTGACATGAAAGACTTAGGTAAAGCTAATTATATTCTCGGTATCCAAATCTTTCAGGATAGGAAGAGCAGAATGATAGCTTTTTCCTAAGCGAGCTACATAGAAAAAATTCTCAAAAGGTTTGCAATGGAGGATTCTAAGAATGGTGGGCAACCATTTAGGTATGGAATTATTCTTCCTAAGAAAGACTTGCCAAAGTCTAATTAAGAAAGATAATACATGAAGAAGGTACCTTATGCTTCGGTGGTGGCTAGTCTCATGTTTGCCATGCTTTGCACACGACTGGATATTAGTTATACAGTCAGGATAGTAAGTCGGTTTCAGTTGGATCTAGGACTGAACCATTGGGTTGTGGTCAAGTATATTTTCAAGTACCTAATAAGGACTCGATGGTATATGCTTTTATATCCGGGTGAGGATCTAACACCTCTAGGATAGACTGATTCAGATTTTCAATCCTGTTCGGATTCAAGGGGATCTACTTTTGGTTTTACGTTTACTCTAGGTAGCGGTGCCATTGTTTATAGAAGTGTCAAGCAATATTGCACTTTAGATTCAACAATGGAAGCCTAGTATGCGGCAACTAGTGATGCTTTAAAGGAAGTAATGTGGCTTCACAAGTTCCTTGGGGTTCTTGATGTAGTTCCTGGCATGAATAAGGCAGTATCGCTGTATTGTGACAACACTGCAGCGATAGCTAATGCTAAGGAACCAGGATTTCACAAGAAAAGTAAGCATATTCATCAGAAGTATCATGAGATAAAGGACTTCATTAAGGACGGGTATACTGCTGTATGCAAAGTTGCATTTGAGGACAATTTAGTTAATCCATTCATGAAGACATTAACTACGAGGGTTTTTGAGAGGCGTGTGGAAACTATAAGGATGCATGATATTTCATAATTACTCACTTAGTGCAAGATGGAGATTGTTAAACATGCTTGCCCTAAGGAGTAAAATGTTGTAATATGTTTTTAGAGACATTTTATTAATAAAGAATTTATTTATTATTCATATACCAAATGTTGTCCTCTTTACGTTCATACTTATTGAATGTATGTTAAACAAACAAAGTCTAAGACTATTGGTCTAAACCGTTAAGAATCAGGCATATAATAGATAGATTATGTGGAAGGCATGATTTTAAAGGTGGTAGTCTAAATCATCAAGTCCCTAATTGAGGGAATAAAGTTAGGCGTTTTATTCATGCTAAGATTGTTATATTGTCTACATCCTTCATAGGAGATGGTTTGTCTTGGCCATCAAAGTTGGACTCCATAAGTAGAAACATTGGTACATTGTCATAGGTGATGATATATTGGATATGACATAAAGTGGAATTGATTTGGATTATAATTCCATATGTGCAAATCAATTCACTTTAGGCAATCATATGTGTTGTATCTTAATCTTGAAATGACTAATAGGCTTGTTGTTTTGACTTATGTATTTTATGTCCCAAAAGGTAACATCTTGACTTTGTGATGTTGTGCATACCAGTGTGTTTGTGTACTGGTATGTTAGAGACATGACTCTTTATAGCGTAGACCTGTTATTCATAGATATGGAATCCATAGCTCCATTGGTGGAGTCAATGACATTCTCTTATATGCATTATCTTGTAATTGGAAAACTAGAGCACTCAACCATTTGGATACATAGGTGTAGCCGAATGGTATACTGTGCTTGGATGGTAAGTTTTCTAATAGTGAGATAACGGAACGTAAGATTAAAATAATCATGAAGCTAAGATGGTATTTATCCTTAAGTTGATTATGAATATCTTATGGGGATACAACACGTTATGATATGTCATGGACATTTAGCTAATTTGGGCTTCGTAATTTTATGTAGTTCGAGAGTGTAGCTCTAAGCTTTTAGTGGAGTAGCGTTAGAGTTGATAATTATAAAATATATATCTAAGATATTATATTTTATAATTATCAAAGCTTGAACTATATAGGTCCATTAGGTCTCTTTTGAGAGACTTAAGGCTCTAATTGCTCTATAAGGACAGACTTGGGTTAAAATCTCTTACCTTGATCAGCTTAGAAAATCCTCTATTTGGAAAAAATTTTAGAGAAATCCCTATAGGTATTCTTATGGCTTTCCAAAAAGAGTTGATTGGTGGGTCTTTATTTGCCATAATGCACTTCAGTAGTTGTAAGGTCCATCGAAATATATTACTCCACTCTCTCACGAAGGCGCTCTTCTCGCAGACGCTGTGTTATCATCGATGAAGATCTCCCTCCCATCATTATAAGATGCAATGAAAAGAAAGGATGCGGCAAGAGTAGCCACGACCAAGAAAAAGAAGAAAGGTGCAATGAGCAAACCTATCCCTCCAGAAAAAACCAATTTCACCTCCTACCAATACTTCCAACCTACCTCCCCCGCCTCCATTTGATATTCAGGCCCCAAAGGCAAAGAAAAGGAAAATTGTTGAGGCTTTTGAAGGGGCTTCAAAAGGCGACAAGGACTTCGGCATAATAGTTACAGATAAAGTTCTCAACATTCCTAAGGATGCAAGCGTCCTTCAAGTCAGGGAATTGGCACTTAAGGCATCTAGAAGTTTCAACTTCACTACCGATGAGAACAACTTTGGGAGGAAGTCCTTTTCTTGGCTTAGGAATAAATCAACTTTAGTCTTCAGATAGGTAAACTTCTAAGCAAGCCTTGGCATAATTTTTTGCTCTTCACTTAACCTTCTAATCATTACATATACTACAGGCCCTCCAACTGCACAACATTTTTGCAAACAAAGCAGCCCATAGATGTGAGAGTCTTGGTGAGGCTGTTAAGATGCTAGAGGAGGAGAAGGTGAAGGTAGAGGTGGAAAGTGATGATAAGATGAGGGAGAAAGAGAAAGCAACAAAAGGGAAAGAAGATGTAATAGCTGCATTGATGAAATCAATTGAAAAAGTGCTCCAATTAAGCAATAGTCTTCACCTTAAAAGGAAGAGAAAGACAAGTTGAAGAAAGAGGTGGAAAAGAAGAATACGATGTTAGTAGAGCTTAGAGAAGCATTTCTCGATGTCCACATTGAGTCATCTATCAAGATGAGGCTGGAGACGTTGAAAGAATACAAGGCTGGCCAACTTCAACTGCTTGACATAGATGTTGAGATCTCAAAACTTGAGGAGCTTATGGCTCCAGATGACTCTAAGGTCAAAAGAGTCAAAGAAAACATTGAGATCAATGAGCCCACTTTAGTTGGAAGGTCTTTAGTTCTAAATGTTGCAGAGGTGGAGTCTTCATCTGTAAGTGAACAGGTCATTGCAAACCCACCACCCGAACAAGAATGATCAAATTGTGAAACTTGTCGCAATATATTCTTTTTGGGTTGTATTAAACAATTTGAATTGAATTTGTAGAACAAATTGTTTCCTTCGTAGAGTTGATCGACATTTGTTTTATTCTACTATCTTTTATACTTGGTGATGTTGATCCTCCTTTAAAAGTTTAAGTCATTAAAAACAATTAAACTTCAAAATCGTTAGGCCTCGATACTTACTGAAATCAAGCAGTAATCAGAGCTGTTCTAATTTAAATCGACCTTGAAAAAAATTGGCTCACAATTTAAACCATTAGGATGGTTTAGTAAGCCAAAGTTTAGACATGTGAGCCAAAATTTGGTTTACAAAGACTCAACCAATGATATTCGCAATGTTGAATCAAATGTGGGATTAGTTAATCTAACATTGATATGAAGTTTTCGAATCAAATTTTAACATTAATCAATCTAATCAAGTTTTAGATGTAATGAGCCATGAATATGGTGAGCTATGAAAACAATTACAGAAAAAAATTGTGGATGAGTTGATCAAGTCCAGCGTTGATAGGAAGCCATGATGATGGCTAGATATAACGATGACAATTTAGGATCAAACGCATGACAAGTTGATCAAGTCTAGTCTTGGACTTGATAGAAAGCCATGATGGTGTGCCATGACGATGGAAATTTTGGATTGAACTTAGGACGAGTTGATCAAACCTAGTGTTGGACTTGATAGAAAGTCTTAATGATGTCAATTTAGGATTGAACTCGGATGAGTTGATCAAGTCTAGTGTTGGACCTAATAAAAAGTCATGATGGTGGCATGCCATGATGATGGCAATTTAGCATTGAACTCAGGATGAGTTGATAAAGTCCAGTGCTGGACTTAACAGAAAGCCATGATGAGAACAAGCCATGATGATGGTAATTTTGGATCAAACTCAGGACAAGTTGATCGAGTCCAATGTTGGACCTGATAGAAAGCCATGATGATGGCATGCCATGACGATGGCAATTTAGAATTGAACTCAGGATGAGTTGATTGATCTAGTGTTGGACATGATAAAAAGCCATGATGATGACAATTTAGGATCGAACTCAAGACAAGTTGATTGACTGCAGTGCTGGACTAGATGGCAACATCCTAAGCAAAATGGTTGATGTATCGATATTAAGTGGCTACATTTGTTTATAGGACATGAGCAACCTACATAACCATGTGTAGGGATTAAGCTGAATGTAGTTTAGTTTACAATCCTAGCTTATTACAACCATTGCTAAAATGATGTCAAAGAGTAACCTTGTGAGAATAAACTCAAGCGACATAATGAGAAACCTAAAAAACAAAGAAAATTGTTGAGTATTGTTACATAAAATATTTGTGTAGGTGGTGAGCATTCTAACTCTTACTGATGGTTGATCCACCATACTTTCCAACTTATAGACTTCATTGCGTGTAATGGCTTGGATTCGATATGTGCCCTCCTAATTAGTTGCCAATTTCCTAGTGTTGGGTTCCTTTGTGTTTTGAAAGACTCTTCGAAGCACAAGGTCCCCCATCTAGAACTTCCTAATTCTAACTTTCTTATTGTAGTATCTAGCAGCTATTTCATTGATAATGACCAAGGCAGTAAAGTGTATTTTCCCTCTTCTCGTCTATCAAGTCTAGCGAGTCTTGCATCATCTTTTTGTTTGTTTCTTCCTTGAGGAGCGAATAGTTGACTCAAAAATCTTGAGCGATGATTTCTACCAAGATGACTTCTTTTGTTCCAGAAACAAAGGAAAAGGGGGACTTGCTAGTCGCATGCCTCGATGTCATTTGGTAAGCCTATAGAACCATCAAGAGTTCTTCAATCCAACGTCCTTTTCTAGGCTCCAGCTTCTTGAGTTTTGTAACAATCGTTTTGTTTGTCGCCTCAACTTATCCATTCCCTTGCGGGTACCTAGGTGTGGAAAAGCTAAAAATGATATCCCAGTCATGGCAAAATTTTCAAAGGATGCAGATATGAACTACGAGCCATTATCAGTGGCAATCTCCCTTAGAACTCCAAACTGGCAAATGATATTTCTCCAAATGAATCTTTCGATATCTCACTCTTTAATAGCTATAAAAGCTTCAATTTTGACCCATTTAAAAAAATAATCTGTAAGAATGAGGAGATACTTAACTTATCTAGGGGCTGGCAGGAAAGGTCCAACAACATCCATCGAGTACTTCATGAATAGATATGGCAAACTGATAGAAGAAAGTTCCTTAGTAGGTCAATGGATGGCCGATGCATAACTCTGGTAGCTATCACATTTCTTGGCAAAGCTCTCTGAGTCGCTCTGCATTGTTGGCTAATAGTAACCTTGCCTCTTGATTTTATTGCATAAGGATCTTCCCCCTGAGTGATTACCACAAAAACCTTCATGCACTTCCCGGATGACTTTCTCGACCTCATTTTTCCTAAGGCAATGGAGATAAGAGACTGCTAAAGATCGCCTATATTGTTTTCCATCTATCAAGCTGCATCTTGTGGCTTGGACTTTGATTTTTCTCATGATCTACTTATCGTCAGGCAACCAACCATTGCTTATGTACATTTTGATGGGAGTTCTCCAATCCTTCCTTGGGTCTACATAATTTTCTTTTCTTGTTGATTCGATGCTTGGATGCTCAATGCATACCAGTGAATAATTCTCTTCTCCTTTACTTCGATCAGTGATCCCAGTTTGGCGAGTGTGTTTGCTTCAGAGTTTTCTTCCCGTGGCACATGCTTCACTTCAAACTGATCGAACTGGGTCTTGAGGTTGTTTATGAGTTTCAAATAAGAGACCATCTTCTCATCCTGTGCTTCATACTCTCTTGTTACTTGGCTCATGACCAGGGTCAAATCACTTTTCATGACGAGTAAGGTAGCAGTCAGAATGATGGGAGGTCTTAACCCCGTAATCATGGCTTTGTATTTAGCTTTGTTATTCATGGCCTTGAAACCAAGTCGAAAACTTTGTTCAATCTCCTCACCCATTGGTGATCACAGAAGTATTCTGATACCTGCCCCCTCTCGTTGTTGGCTCTATCTACTTGAAAAATCCACCTTTTGGGTTTGTCGTTGTGCGTTTTGTATGTAAGCTTTGTAATGAAATCCACCAAAACTTAGGCTTTCAGCACTATTCAAGGTTTGTATTCAATATCAAACTTTGTGAGCTCGACCGCCCATTTTGTTAATCTTCCAAAGACATTTGGCTTGTATAAAATGGCACGCATTGGATAGGACAATAGCAGAACCTTGGAAGTACAGTCACAGCTCCTGGGCAGACATAACGAGAGTTAGAGCAAGCTTTTCAATGGTTGAGTATCTCATCTCTGCATCCAACATCGTATGGCTCACAAAAAAACTGGCTTTTGACTTGAATCTTCTTCTTTGATCAATGCTAAGCTAACTACTATTGTTGAAACTGCTAGGTAAAGATAGAGTGGCTCTCCGTCCTTAGGTTTTGATAGGATGGATAGCATGGAGAGGTACCTCTTCAGCTCTTGGAATGCCTATTCGCATCGATCACTCTACTTGAATCTCATGCACTTCTTCAGCAGCTGGAAAAAAAGGAGGCATTTGTTTGAGGATCGAGCAATAAATTGACTCAGTGCGGCTACTCGTCTAGTGAGCTTTTGGATTTCGTACTTGGTTCTCAGCGACGACATCAGTTGGAAAGCTTTTATTTGATCAGGGTTTGCCTCAATCCCTTGTCTTGTAATGAGATATCCTAGGAACATACCGTTGGCAACCCCAAAAGTGCATTTTTTGGGGTTAAGCTTCATGTTGTACTTCCAAAGCATATCGAAAGCATTCTTGAAGGTGCTACATGTGAAGGTTTGCCTACAATAATTTTACCAGTATATCGTCAATATAAACCTCCATTTTTTGCTGATTTGTTCTTGGAACATCATGTTGACTAGCCTTCGATATGTCCCTCCTGCATTCTTTAGCCCAAAGGGTATAACCTTGAAACAAATGATCCCTTGATTTTTAAGGTGCAGGAGGATTTAATTATAGATTAAGAAAGCATCTAGACAAATCAAGACCTTGTGACTAGTAGATGCCTTGACGAGAAGATCGATGTGAGGCAATGAGTAACTATCTTTGGGGTAGGCCTTGTTCAAATCAGTGAAGTCTATGCACATTCGCCATTTCCTATTTTTCTTCTTCACGATAACCACATTTGCCATCCAATTAGGGTATTGAATCGGATGGATGAATCTTGCCTTAAGCAATCATCTCACTTCTTCTTTAACAATGTTGTTTTACTCGACTCCTAGTCTCGTCCTCTTTTTTTGCACTACTCGATGATTGGGATTGACATTAGATTGATGTGAAATTATGCTTGAGTCAATTCCAAGCATATCTACATGAGACCATGCTAAACAATCTTGTTAGCTTTCAAAAATTCAACTATTACGGATTTGAACTTTATCGAGTTGATCTAACATTGGTTCGTTGAGGTCTTGGTTACTTGACCTGTTCAACGGTTTTGCCTATAGTTGCTATAAAGCTAGCCTTTTTTGCTTCATTGTGGTGGTGTAGTAGCTCTTTGCCATTTCTTGGCTTCCATTGATCTATTGAACTCCATGCTTCATTGGGAATATGACTCGCTGGTGAACAGTGGATAGGACAGCCTTCATCATGTGTATCCACAGTCATCTAAGGATGATATTGAATCTCGAAGGGCAATCCATGATGAGAAAACTCATCATCCTATTCTCCCTGGCTGCGTAGAGAGGCAGCTTAATCTTTCCCAACGTCGTGGTTGCTTCTCCGTTAAAACCTACTAGGGTGGAACCAAATTTTTCAATCTCTTTCTCATCAATGTCTATCTCTTTCAATGTTGAGAGGAAAAAAATGTCAGCCGAGCTTCCATTATCGACAAGTATCCTCCTTATTAGCAATTAGCGACGTTAAGTTTAATAACTAAAGCATCGTCATGTGTCCTGTTGAGCCTTGATGCCTTGTCGCTTTGAAAAGAAATTGTATGTTCACCATATTCCTCAATTATTGAGCTTGTATTCGCTTGAATAGTTCTCCTTTGGTGAGCCTTCATCCGGTTAGCGGAGTCACTACTAAAAATGGAGCCCCCGCATATGGCTTCGATCACTTTCTTTACCGGTGGTGGTGGTGGCATCTTCTCTTGAACCTGGCAGCCTCTCTGCCCCCCTCACTCTTGGTCCAATCCATAGGTCCTACTTCCTCACTCAGATAAGTACTCCCTCAGATGTCCTTTCTTTAGTAGTTCCACAATCTTTAATCGTAGGGCCTTGTAATCAATTGTTAAGTGTCCTGTGTCTTGATTGGACTTATAGTATTTTGTATGGTCATAGCATTGACTCGCAACCATCTTGTTTGGCCACCTAACATAGTCCTTTCCTTCCAATTGTGCGATCAGCTCGGTCGGGGATATACTTAGAGCTGTTTTTATTTTTTCCTCCATTCTTTCTTTGGTGGTGTCCTCGTTTGTCCTTTTCAATCTGATCAAACCTTCTGCTATCTCTCAACCCACCTGTTTAGTTCTTTGTTCCTTGCAAGCTCTCGTTTGCACGTTTCATAATCTTCTTCCAAATTGATCCATCCTTTTGATCTGTTTAAAAACTCCTAGATGGTTTGAGGATACTCAAAGTAGATGCTGCTTTTGAACTAAGATTTGTGTACGAGTCCTTTTTTCAAGGCTTCTCTAGCTATCCTGTCTTCTAGATTCAAAATCTCAAAGATAGCTTTGCTTAATCTCTTGATGTAAGCTCATAGTGATTCACTTGGACTTTGGATGACTAACCATAGATCTTTAGTCGCCTTGCCGATCTTAATATGTACTTAGTAAGCTTTGACAAAAGAATCCCCAAGTCTTCAAAGCTCTTAATCGACCTACTAGGCAGGTTGTTGACCCATCAAAGGGCTAGCCCTTTGTAACTTTGCACAAATAGCTTGTACATCATCTCATCTAGAATCGAGTCTAGGATGTTCGTCATGCTAATGACGTTCTTGTATTGCAAGAGGTGGTCTTTTTAGTCTGATGTCCCATCGAAGCAAGTGAACATAAGGTTACCATACTTAGGAGGGACGACTGTAGTAATCTTCCTCGTGAACAGAGTTTCTAGGATATTCCTCAAGATATCATATAGTGTTAGGGTTTTACTTGTCGCTTTCGAGACTTTTTGATCGATCTTCTCTTCGAAAAGTTTAGCATTTTACTCTAACATGTCTTTCATCATTTGCTGGATCAACTCAGGGGTCAACAAGGTTGGCACTTGAGTAGCCTCTAGTCAAACAGTTGGTTCGACTGTCTCTTCATGCTCTTCGCTCACTTGAGGGCTATGTGGATTCGTGTCATGTCGAGTGCTCGTCATGTTGTCATAATTGCTATTGTGGGTGTTGTTGGACTTATGCTTGTGGCAGTTGGTGTTTTGTGATCGTAGTCACTAGCGTTGATGTTTGGGGTGCTATATGGTGGTTGCATCCTCCTAATTTGACCGAAGGAGGACTATTGTCTGATAGGCTATAGTGTCTAAAACTGCTACTGTTCTGCCATCATGACTAAGGATGTTGAATACCCATAATACGAGTAATAATACAAGTATGACACCATTTGGGAGTTTTGATAGCTGATCTGGCTCCTTAAAGCCAAGTTTTCACCGCTGAATTACTCCAATCGCCTGTCGCGTTCTAGGGAACGCGTGGCTTGCTCTTGAAGCATCTTCTTCGAAGTCTCCACTTCAACTATAAGGGCTTCTATCTGCTGGCTTACTTAGGGAACAGCTTTAGTTTCTTTGTTTGGAATTTCAAGCATATGTTGGTTGTTTGAATTGTCTGCCATGTATGATGATTGAGTTAAAAGATCCTCAAGTTGGCAATTTAAATGCCCTATTGTGGGTGCTAAACTGTATGCGTTAGATCTACAATTAAATATAAATATGTTAGATTAGTTTAATGTGTTCCTATTTATGAATTTGGGCCCTCAAATCATCGTTATTTGGATATATTTATCTTCAAAGAAAACTTTTTAGAATAATTACAAAAAATAGTTAAAAATTAAACTTAGCGAAATTAAACAACACTAAAAAAATAAATGATACCACATATGCAAATTTATAGTGGTTCACTCTGTAAAGAGAGCTACATCCATAGTTCTTCACTGTGTATGAATTGGATGAATACAGATTACAAAAGGTGAAAATGAGTAGACATTTCAGCACAGTTTTTGTATGATTCTTTTCTCGTGTCTACAAATGAGGACGACATTCCCTTATATAGAAGATGAGGAGTCGTGACTTTCAGGGGCACATGTCAATCTACAATAGGCCGCTAAAATTGGGCTCTCCTCATGTCTCAGTTTGTGGTTGGACATACTCATAACTGTCAGACTGTGTGAATCGATCTCGTCGAATGAATACTTAAAACAAGGCTGCAATGACAAAAAATGTTATCTAAATGAAGCATACGATTGGTTTGCAATTGATCGAAGCCTCAACTCGCTTATATGCTAGATATTTAATGCTTCTCACATTGAACAACTATGAATTCATCGATCTTGTCAGGCTTGATTTGCTTTAATTGCAACTTTGAATCTTCATTTTGGGCCTTAATGGATGATTTGGGCCTTACCAAATCATACCCCAACAAATAACAAACTAAATTTTAATTGGCAAGCTAATTTACTATGTTTTACATATTAATCTTAATTAATTAAAATTGGGACATTACAGCTCTCCTTTCAAAGAATTTCATCATTAAAATTAAAGATTACCTAAAAGTTAAGTAGATACAAATACAGCTCCTACATGGTTGACTCTAACTCCTATGTTGCCTCATCGATGCCATGGTGTTGCCACAACAACTTAACTAATGGTATATTATGACATCGTAGATTAGTCACCTTTTAGTTGATAATTTGGATCGGTACCTCTTTGTAGGTTGTGTCATCCTATATTGGCACATATCAATATGAAACGATGGTTTCAAGTTTGGGTTGGAACTTATGAGGCATCGGCATATGGAACACACTATGGGCATGAAAAAATTCAAGAGGAAGGACGAGATAATAAGCAACTACACTAACTTGATGAGTAATCTTAAAAGGCCTTATGTACCTTAGCGGAAGCTTTCTACTTGCATTAAATCAAGTAATTCCTTTGGATGGGGAAACCCTAAGAAGAACGAAATTGACATAATTTTTTTGATAGCTCTAAGCTACTCATAAACATTCACAAGTGATGGAAATCTTCTGATTGTTCTCTTGTATATCATCTGGTTTAGTGGTGTTTCATTCCTCTAGTTTAAGCTAATAAACTAGTAATCAACATAATCTCCTATAAAGTACCTCAAATGATGTCATACTAATTTTGGCCTAGTTACTGTTGTTGTAAGCAAACTCAGCTAGATACTGATTTTTTTTTTCTAGTTTCCACCAAAATCCAAAATACCAGTATAAAGCATATCTTTGAGAATCTGTATAACCCTTGTAGGCTAACTATTTGCCTAAGGATGAAAAGCTATACTAAAATTTATCTGTATTAGATGTGATAAACAATGGATATGTGACCTGACTATATGATAAACATACAATTATCCCTAGTTTTTCCTCGTATATGTAGTTTAAAAAGTATAAAGTGTGCAGACTTCGTGAATCTATACATAACAACCCAGATAACATCATGCTTTTGTTATGTTCTTGCTAAACTAAGAGATCGTCGTGTTAACATTGTCATCGAATTAAGATGGTACAATAAGTAGAGATCGCTATAAGGGTTAGGACAATAAGGCCTACATGACGACGGGGCTAGGCTACCAGACTGGACTTGTTGTAGGGATCTAGCTAGTATGCCACACCCACCCCTGTGGTTGGGTTAAAGGGTTGGACTTGCCGTTGGGGTTGGTTTAGTAGACAAGGCTCGTCGTTGGGGTTAGGATAACAAGTTGGACATATTGTTGGGTTGAAACAGTTAGGCAAAATCATAGTCATTGTCAAGTCTATGGGCTAGACTCATTATCAGGATTGGACCAAACTTGCCATCTAAAGGGTCATTGGGGTTGGGCAAGTGAATCGAAATTGCCATTGAGGTCAAGGTGGCATAGAGCACTCACCATCAGGACTGAGTCAATGGGCCAGACTATTGTCGGGATCAAGCTGGTGGAATGAGTACACCATTAGTGTCATGACAGCAAATGAGAAACAAAATTGAGGTCAGACAAGCAAGGTGGACTCACTATTAGTTGGGCTAAACTCATTAACGAGGTCAAACAAGAAGACTAGACTTGTCGTAGGGGTCTAGCGAGCTGAACATGTTGTAGGTTCAGGTGACCAAACTAAACTCATCATCAAGGTCGACCCAACAAATTGGGCTCACCATTAGGGTTAGGACAACAGACAAGACTTGTTGTCAAGGTGGGCCTATTACTCACACTCATCGTTATGGTTAAGTCATCAGACCAAAATTGCTATAGACATTAGGTCATCAAGCTGAACAGGCTATCAAGGTTGAGCCAATAGGCTAGACTTGTTGGTGGGATCAGGCCAACATAGTAGCTTACTGACAGGATTAGTCCTGCACTTAATGTCCCTCCATTTGAGCCTAGTCCCAACCCTAAATCCAACTTATTATTCCATCACCAACCCTGACCCTGGCCTTGTGGCATGATCCCTACCCCAATCTAGTCCATCAATTCAATCCTAACCCTAACTGTAGGCCTTTCATCCATTCTTGGTTTTGACCTTATCCCTTCGGTCTAATCCTAAGCCTGACCTTGGCTCATCAATCTGAACCCAACCTTAATCTGAGCTCGTTGATCTAATCCCAACCGTAACCCTAACATGTCAGCTTGATTTTGGCCTTGACCTAGTCCCTTCGATCTGGTCTCAGCCTCAACCCTAACCCCTCGATTCGATCCCCTTTTTGGCCTATTGATTAGACTTTGGTCCTAGCTTGTCTTCCTAATCATGATGTAGACACTGCCCATCAGTCCAATCCTAGCACCAACCCTAACCCTCCGATCTAATCTCGACCTTTATCTTTACTTGTCGGTCTGATCCCAATCCAGTAGTTAGCCCATTGGTTTATACCTCGTCTCGACACTTACCTTTTGTTCCAATCTTAGCCCTAAACCTAGCCCTTCACTTCGATCCTAACCCCAGCCCTTTGGTCCAATCTTTACCTTAGCTCATAGGTCTAGCCCCTACTAGACTCGTGTCACGCCCCGGAGTAAGGGAGGTGACGTGGTGGTTCAATTAAGTTAATTAAGTAAAGATTTAGTTAAAAATCAGGGTTTAGAAAGGAATTTATAAATAAAAATGTGATAATTTTGAAATCTTTTGAATAGAAAGGTTAAAGAAATAAATGAATTGCCACAATAATTAAACAGATAGAAATAATATTAAAATAATTAAATATGGGGTGGAACGCGTATGAGTCCCACTAGCCCACATATTGTGCACACACATATAGTACTGACAATATTATGATACAACCACAGTCTAGAATAAAAGAGAAGTTTAAGTCTTACATGCCTTGAATG
>CAMOHE010049415.1:0-16004 GCA_946598075.1 Artocarpus hirsutus
GGCAGGCCGTCAGAGCCTCTGCAGATGGGGGGTTAAAAATCCCAGATCGGCAGGCCGAAGCAGGGTTTTCGGCAGGCCGATCATCTTCGGCAGGCCGACCAAATTTGGTCGGCAGGCCGATCTGCCTTAGGCCAAAAAAGCCTATGTGACCTGTTTTTGAAACTAATTTTACATCAACATGTTTAAGCACTTCTAAGACAGCATGAGCCATAATTATTACATGCAATTTGAATTTAAAACAGTATCAAATGCAAGTATGCAATGTGAGAGTGTGCTCTTGAGCTTTCTTTTGATCATTTTAACTTGAGAATTGCTCACTTACACTTTTGGACTTTAGAATCTAAGAAAAATTTGTAATCTTCAAGTCCATGTAAGTTCCCTTTCAAAAGTCTTCTTCCACAAGCTTTCTTGAACTGTATTCACTGATATCTTGAACTGTATGCTTAGTGACATTAAAAGAGTATTTTGCACAAATAATAAAAATTGTATTTGTTATCATCAAAAGAGTATTAAAATAGCTTTGAGAAACCTTGGAGCCAACACTAGTAGTTGGTATAATTCCACTTGATTTATGATTTTTTTGTCATTGCCGTCAAATTAGGTATCAGGGGCATCTTCTCGCAAAAGAATTGGTCTCGAGAGGCTTACAAACCACACTGATAACTGATTCAGCTGTTTTTGCCATGATATCGCGAGTGAACATGGTAGGAAGAAAATCTATTACCCTTGTTTCCACTTTCCATCTGGAAATTCATGTTCTGTGTTTTTATACTAACCTTGAAAGTTGTGATGCAAAGGTCATAGTTGGTGCTCATGCTGTCATGGCCAACGGTGGTGTGATAGCACCTGTTGGGTTGAATATGGTCGCACTTGCAGCTCAAAGGCATGCTGTACCTTTTGTGGTACTTGCTGGTAGTCACAAGGTAAGTTATGATATTGATTGCTTTAGTTTGACGCCAAGGTGTAAATAATCAATAATTTTCAATTTCTTCTCTCTCTTTTACGGAGTCCTATTTGATCTCTTTCGTTTACATGTTTAGATTTTCAGTTAATTTTTTCCTGGAATTCTTTATATAACAGTTGTGCCCTTTGTATCCACACAACCCTGAAGTCTTTCTAAATGAGCTGAAATCCCCTTCTGAACTGCTGGAATTTGGAGAATTCTCAGAATGCATGGACTCTGGGAATGGGGCTGGTTCTCCTCTTCTACATGTTGTCAACCCAACATTTGATTATGTACCGCCAAAGCTTGTTAGTTTGTTCATCACCGACACGTAAGTTAACCTGATTTCAATAAAATTGTGTGGAATCCCCGCTCTGAATGTATCTTTGTCTGTGTATATATTGTGTATAAGGAGTATAAAAGCCTTGTATTGTATTAAGAAAGTGAAAGCCTGACCAGATTATATAGATGACTTTTAAGATTATATGGTCTTTATTGTTCTGTCAAAGCATGTTCATACACTATGCCGAGTGGGTCATCTGGTTCTTTTTTTCACCATTTTGTCCGGTCCTTAGACTGTTCTTAATCATCCTTCATCCTTAACAGAGGAGGGCATAACCCATCTTACATGTACCGGCTCATCGCGGACTATTATTCTGCTGATGACTTGGTAGTGCAATGAAGACGTGCCACAGGGAGTTGAGTTTTGCTCCTACTTTGTGGTATATCGAGTAACTCTCTCTTCAATTTCAATTATAACATATATGTAAGTTGTTGCTGTAAACTGATCCTTGTGCAAGCAACACTTTTTAATTTTTGTTTTTCAACTCACAGGTTTTAATTTTTGCTTTTCAACTCACAAGTTTTAATTTTTGCTTGAATTGATGGATTGTTAGTGAAAAAGAATTTTTAGCAACAGTAGATCTTGATGCATGTATGTCATCTCCCTTGGAAAGGTTTTGTTCTCATTTCACTTACGCCTCATTTTAAAGGGCTTTTTAAACCAGTATTTTTTTTAAATTTATAAATTTGTGTATTTTTGTGTTCCATAAGAAGACCATTTAGTTTGTCAACTTGTAATAAATAAGGAGAGATGTTATTTAATTTTATTCAAATCTGTAAGCGTTCTTTTTACTAACTGTCCTTTCTTCTGCAATTTCTTGAAGCTGTATTCTCTGTTCTCTAAACAGTTTAGTTTCCGGGATAAGATTATATATGTGGTTGTAGTTTCTCGTAATATGAGTGCAATTAAAGTCCTGACAACAGCTTAATAATCCACATAGAAAAGTATTTTGACTGTTGATTCATTTCATTCGTAAAGGTTGCATTTGTGCATGCAAATGCTTATTCAAAGGTTGCATTTGTGCATGAGCTTAACTTTTTCCTGTTCCTTTTATTTGTATACATGTGGCAAATCGTTTACCATGACCGGCTTCGAAAGTAACTTATGCATCATGATGTGCTTGTTTCAGATGGATATCGAACTACTTTGGTTAGAATTGGATGGCTAGCAAATCCGAATTTATTTGTTGGTACTTCCACGAGTCTTTGTCTACAATTTCCTAGCCAGGACAAATCACGGAAACATTACATTCTGGGGGTTTAACAGACCAAATCAGCGATTTAGTGAACACAAAGAAAATGGGCCAATTTTGTGTTTGTGGCGATTTAGGAAGTTTAGACGTGTACTGATGAGCAGACGCAGGGAACAAGTGCGCAGTGCTGCTTCCTATGACGAGCTATGCACATTGCACATAGAAAATAGGTCGAAACATTTGATGTATTGGTGCTGTGTTGCATTTTATCACCCAGTGTCTGTGCCTATTATTTTTGGATGGGTTAAACTTAGCAGATTTTATATTTACTGTGAAGTTTACTAAAGTTTTATTTAATGTTTTTCCTTACTATGTAAGGTATGTGGAACCAAATCAGCAAAATGCCTTTCGAAAAATTTGAGATATTCTTTGTTTTATTTGCCTATGGGGTGCAATTACTCTCGTTATCAAACTAATGCTAAATAAAACTATATTCACCAACTTATCTAAAAGGGTGTATCATCACTTTGGGAAAGTCCTCTCTTGAGACTACGTGCTCTAAAAAGTAGATCCCACGCATCATCACTGGAAAAATAATACAGTCTGTTGATTAGCGTGTTAAAATGTGATATTAAGTACGTCTTTGATTCTTACTTTTAGTTCTCTCTTTGCCCCCTAAAAAGTGCTTTTTGTGTGTGTGTATTTGTTACGGTTTTGTTTGGTGCCTTTTTGAATTGAAGCTAGATTATGTAATGTTCTCTCTACCAGCAAGACTAATGGCAGTGCTAGGATCAAATTGACTCTCTCTTGAATTCCATTGATCATGTTTTTAAGTTGCCCACACATCTTGGTGGCAGGGGAATATGTTGAATGTAGAATATTTGGGAATAAAAAAAGTAAAAGAAATCTTCAGTTGGAATTTGGTCGGAGAACATTTAGATTTAGTCATATGAATTATGACGTTTACATAGTAATTGGTCGATGAATTAGCAAAAAATCTTACATTCCAAGATTTATTTATTTATTTTTTAGGCTTATGCAAGAAAGAGGGCAAAAAACTTGGAAAATTTCTTATAAAAATGGATGGCAACCCCTATCTACAAAGTAATGGTTTTAAGGATCTCACGAATCAGAAGCTCCCATGGTAACTGGTAAAGTAATGATGGAAACCAAGAAGACTGCATATTTGTAATTGGATTGCATAAAAGAAATCCACCCCGGATTTGAGCAGCAAAACAACAAATAAGGGGAAAAGAAAGGTATCAGCTACATGATTTTTTTACCGGTTAAAAAAGTATTATCTACAGTAGCATCTATAAGAACGAAACAGAAAAGGACTAGTGATATATTCGTACGCATGTTTTTCTTTTCCTTGGGACCATAAATGGTTAGATAGTGTTACAACACTTGAATTTGAATCAACACAGTTCAAAGGGTTCGATAGTTTTACACAGACCCAAAAAAAAAAAAGTCATTGATGCTCCATATCAAACCAGAAAAAGAGAGCAGTCCGAGCATAAATTACTCTAACTCGCTGGAGTGCGAGGTTCCCACTTGCTGATGCGGCCTTGGCACTGCCCTCAATTCGTGTTCGAGAAACTGGGACACCGTCTTTATGGTACTGCTTCACAGTGGAAGAGAACACCTGCCCACTGGCTGTGCTCATAATGCGACAAGAAAGGACGTCCAAGGGATTTGACTCGCATTGAAGCACACAATCATCAATTGTAAGCCTTCCACTTCTATGAAGCAAGCAGCAGCCAAGCTCAGCCTTCACAGTTAGATTCGCTAGTTTGCAGGTACACAAGAATTCCAACGCACTGAAACCAAATAAAATGAACAATTTTATTTGTTGCTTAAAATGAAGAAGGAAAAGCATTGCGTTTTGGGACAATAACAAAAAACTTCCCTCCCCTATCTTTTATAGGAAAACAAGAATCTATCCTTTCTATATATATATATATATATATATATATATATATATATATATATCGAGATAACTCGTGTTTTATGATAATGATTTTCTAATCACACAAAATCCACTCCTAATGTTAGAATTAGTTAAAAAGTAAATGTGTGAAAAAGACCCCATTACCCTCAACACAAGAAGTAAGAGTTCTTCAAACATAGAAATCTAAAAAATTGTAACTTTGATATTCAATTTTTCTGGCATTTGAAAATAATCCACTTCGATTTTTTGAGAAAAAAATTATTTTTGTTTTAAAATCAAATGGTCCATTTTTTGTGGACGGCAAAAATGTCTATACATATAGTTAAGATCGAATAAATTTGACATCATTTTGATGTTGGATTTGGTGCTTTAAAAGCTATGATATTGTATATATTGTTAATAAATAAATAAAATGACACTTACAATTATTTTAGTTGCTTATATGTATTATGAATACATTTATAAACATCAAGAAAATTCGATGATTATTTCTGTGACTATAAATTTAGCATATAAGTGTTATATGCTTAGGAATAAAATTTATAAATAATAATCTAAATAGTCTGTAATAATTAATTAAAGTTTGGGATCTTTAATTTACAAGTACGGTCCAATCTCATTTAGAATGTAATAGTCATTATCCAGACTATTAATGTAGAGACATTGGATTGGAGATACTTTATATTATTAGATTATATAGGACTAGACCAGATAAATTATGAATATCTAATAATCATCCGTTAGAAATAGAGTATTCAAATTTATCACAATGATGATCATATATTTGACAGTCTTAATCCTGAGTATTTATTAGACTCTTGTTTATGACATTATGTTTTTTGATTTGCTTCGTAAGATTTGTTTTAGTACAGATCATAACTTAGCATCTTGGAAACATAATATAATAAATAGCTGGGAATAATATTATACAAATATGAAACTTAAGGAATAATAAGATATAATAAGAGAGGTGAACATATATTGAACCTAGCTCTTATTATGAACTATTTATGGAGGACTGACTAATATGTAATGATTATATCAATAGACTACTTGCTTATTTTCTTTGAGTAATTTCACTATAATCTCAAAAGTTCAGTTTCAGGTTTTTAGTGGGATAACACTGAAACTAATAAATTTGGCACATTAATCAAAGAGTTTAATTAATTGTCAAATTTATTGGAGCTTGAGTTATAGGTCCATAGGTCCCCAATACCACATCTGTAACACTATATTGAATTTATGCATAGAATGAATTATACATATTTAATTTAAAATTATTGAATTCTGAATTAATTATTTCATACTTGAATTATTAATGTGACACAAAAAAATGTTCTCTGTGACACATAATGTAATGTGATAAATATTGTCACATTTAACTAAGCATTAGTTAATTAATTAATTGATTATTTTTAAAATCTATTCTTAAATAAATGTGATTTATTTTTGAATTTAGATTTAGATTATATATATATAGTTTTGAACCAAATCTTTTTTTATATATTAGATTTTATTATTTATTAATATATATATATATTACATAAAGTTTACTTTACGTTTTACTTTATATATATATGTGTATATATATATATATATGAATCACGTTAAAGTGATTCGTTTATAAAAAAAATAAAAAAAAGGAAAAAGAAGGAAGTTTACGTTTTTCCAACGTAACTTCTATACATGTATATATATTAAAAAGTTAAACGTTTGATTCGTTTTTAGAATTAAAAAAAAAAAGGGAAAGGAAAAGGTTAGAATCATACAATATATATCATTTCTCTATATATCTGATATAGTGGTTATTTCAAATTTAAAATCAATTGAAAAATTACTAATAGCTCAGATACAAAAAGGAAGAGATAGCAATTATCTCAAGAGATTTTTTATTCATGTAACTTTTGCAAAATACTCAAAGAGAAAAACTGAGAGTTCTTCTATAAAAAAAAAAAGGTCTGCAATCTCATGTATTGAGTACATAGCAGATTCAAAAAAGTGTGAGGAAAATTCATTCTTACAGTTTGACGCCCACTTGTCTTTTCATTGGTGTGGAGGCTTGGATTGAAAGATCGTGGTGTCAAAGAGGAAAGCTAGGATACCCTGATAGTCTTCAAAAGGTTAGTAAAATTCCTAAAGCTTGCCATTATTAATTAAAATTTTATATCTATTTTCGATGAACAAAGTTTTTGGAAAATTTTTGTTTGTCAATGATCCATTCCTTCTGCTGCATTTCATATTTTAATTCCAACAAATGACATCAGAGCGGGTTATAGCATATGTAATTTTAATTAACATGATTTTATTTTGATAATATCATGTTTTTTAATGCATGTTTGTGGGCACTTTTCATCTTTGTAATTTTTATTCATGTGATGAATTAATGAATGAATTTTTGGTCGTTAATTATATGGTTTTTTTAGATTGATAATTTTATTTTCAGTTTGATTAGATCAAATCTGTGTAAACCCATAAAGGAGTATAGGTTTTTTTTGTAATTTATTGTTATTATTATTATTTCATTTCAATTTTTTTTTCTTTTCTCCTCTCCTTCACCTACTACACGTGGAGCGATGAAGAAAAAAAAGTTCATTAGATCTTTTGGCCCAGTTTAGAACTTTAGGCCTATCAAATTTCAAAAATAATTCAAAAGATTGTTGCATAGTAAACAACCCAATGAAGACTACAAAATTGGAGCAGGGAATTATGTATAAATTGCTAGAAGAACCCTGTAATTTTTTTTTCTTATTTTTTATGGGTTGTAATTTTAATTATCCAAAAAGACCTGATCAAAAATCCATTATTTATTTTCATGTGATGATTGTGATAACATGTTCATGCATTATAAAATGTCATCTAGAAAAGTGCCCACTTATAATTATTGTAACATGACATGCATACACATGTATATTATTTTTTTTATAAAGGTGTTTATAAAATGATTTAATATGTGTTAGAATTAATTTAATGAGATTAAATTAATTTGGTTGGTTTTATAAAATATTAATTTATTAATCAACCAAATAATGTGAATTTAGTTTTAATAGTTAAGACTTGGTAAAATTCACATTAATTCTAAGTTATCTAATTTAAAATTGTTTAATATTGTGTGACTTAGATAATTCATAATAAATTTATATTTTTAGAAAATCTGGTAATTTATTTAAGTATAAGAAGAATGGGATTCCATTAACACATAATATAACCTAGTGATTAAAAATTGTTTTTATTTACCAAAGTTATGAAACATATGATGTTTTATAAGATAAAAACACATCTTTTAAAATAATAAGTAAGAGAAGGTAATATGACAACATAGCCTACGGTCTCTACTATTGTACAACACCGTGAGATTTAGGTGGCGTCTCACAACGCTTTGATTTCGTCCTCCCTATGGAGGGTGTCCATTTAAATCAATAACAAGGTTGGCTTCCAAGAGATAGGATTCTACAATGTATTTCAAAATTGACCTATCCTATGGTGGCAATTTTGAGTTAAGTTGTTAAAATCTGAAATAGTTTTTCACACTCATAAGGATATAATTAAATTGATAATTATATCTTGGCCAAATATAAACGGTTATTAATAAATATTAAAAATATGAGATATTTTGAATATATTTATTAATTGAGAATGTCTCAATTCAATTCATAAATAATTTGACCTACCCTGCGGTGCACTTTATTTATTAAAATTGAATAATCGTGGAATTAGTAAAATATTATTTTGTGTTTTTTTTCATATGCATCATGCATCACGTTTAATATTCCAAAACATATATTTATGATGTTTATGCAACCATTTAATTTATGTTATTTTAATATATTTATTATAGCAATAATGTCTAATACAATCATCGCTATTCTCTCAAATGAAAAATTAACTTGAGATAATTTTGTCAAGTGGAAGAGTAACATGAACATTGTATAATTTGTGAAAATTACAAGTTTGTCCTGACAAAGGAATGTCCTCCATCGCCGGCTGCCAATGCTCCTCGTAATGTACGAGAAGCATATGATCATTGAATCTAGACAAACAACAAGGCCCGCTGCTTTCTTTTGGCTGGCATGTCTGACGTGCTTAGGATGAAGCACGAAAGCAAGGAGACTGCTTATGAGATAATATAGTCTTTACAAGACATGTTTAGTAAACCTTCTGAAAAGGCACGCCACGAAGCCATTAAGGCGGTAATGAATGCCAAAATGAAAGCAGGGATTTCGGTCAGAGAACATGTTCTCAACATGGTTAACTATCTCCATGAGGCGGAGGTGAATGGGGCTATGATAGATGAAGCCACATAGGTGGAGATGATTTTGGAAACCCTCTCCCTTGCATTCCTTCAGTTCAAAAGCAACTATTTCATGAACAAGCTGAAATATAATATGACTGAGTTGCTTAATGAGCTCCAAACCTTTGAGTCTATTTCGAAAGAAAAGACTAAAGAAGGTGAGGCAAATGTTGCAGAAGCTCAACCCTTCTCTTCTACTCAAAAGAATAAGAAGAGGAAGAGGACTGAAGGAAGTGGTAAGTCTAAAAAGGGAGGGCAACCTAAGAAGAACAAAAGCAACAACAACAACAAGAGCTCAACCCAAAAGAAACCTAAAGGAAAATGTTTCCATTGCGGCGTAGTTGGGCACTGGAAGAGAAACTGCAAGAAGTATCTTTAGGAGCTCAAAGAAAAGAAGAACAACGGTAAATCAGATTTACTCGTTTTAGAAGCTTGTTTAGTTGAAGATGATACTTCACCTTAGATAATTGATTCAGGGGCAACTAACCATGTTTATTCTTCTTTGCAAATGCTTAGTTCTTTAAGGGAGCTTACCGACGGGGAACAAACCATGAGAATGGGAACATGAGAGGTTGTTTCAGCAAGAACAGTAGGAGTTGTTAAACTTTATTTTAGAAATAAGTTTTTAATTTTAGGCAATGTTTATTCGATTCCTTATTTTTGTAGAAATTTGATTTCTGTTTCCAGGTTATTTGAACAAATGTTTAATGTTTCTTTTAATAATAATTATGTTAATATTTCTAGAAATGGTTTGAATATTTGCTCTGCACATCTGGAAAATGAGCTTTACACTTTAAGGCCTAACGAAAAATCACTACTTAATACCGAAATGTTCAAAGTTGAACAACCAAAACCCAAGAAGTAAAAGATTTATTCTGATAATGAAACATACCTATGGCACCTTAGATTAGGTCACGTTAACATTGACAAAATTAACAGACTAGTAAAGAGTGGTCCTTTAAAAGAACTAAAAGTTTGTTCTCTACCAGTTTGTAAATCTTGTCTTAAAGGTAAAATGACTAAGAGGCTTTTCTCTACAAAAAGCTAAAGGGCCAAGGAACCACTTGAGTTAATACATTCAGACGTCTACAATCCATTGAATGTACAAACACGTGGTGGTTACGAATATTTTGTCACATTTATTGACGATTATTCAAGGTATGGTCACATATACTTAATTTAAAGGAAATCTGAAACTTTTGGAAAGTTCAAAGAATTCCAAGCTGAAGCTAAAAAGCAATTAGGAAAGACGGTGAAGAGTCTTCAATTTGATTGAGGAGGAGAATACCTTGATACTGAATTCAAGGACTATATGATAGGACATGGTATTCTATCGCAATTCACCGCACCTGGAACACCACAACAAAATGGTGTTGCAGAGAGAAGAAATTAGACGTTGCTTGATATGGTGAGATCCATGCTCAGCTACTCATCATTACCCACTTTATTTTGGGGATATGCACTACAAACTGCAGTGTATCTTCTAAACATAGTTTCATCTAAGTCTATTCTAAAAACACCTTTAGAATTATGGAATGATCACATACCTAGTATGCGACATATCTATATATAGGGGTGTCCAGCACATGTGCTGAAAGGAAAGACCGGGAAGCTAGAACCACCTTTTAAAGTATGCTTGTTAGTAGGATACCCAAAGGAAACGAGGGGAGGTTTGTTTTATAGTCCATAAGAAAAGAAGGTATTTGTATCGACAAATGCCACTTTTCTCAAAAATGATTATATGACAAACTATAAACCTCATAGCAAAGTTGTACTTGAAGAGTTACTTTCTGATCAGATCAGACTGCAACCAACAACCGTTGTCGAAGGACAAAACAAGGAGACCACATCTCCATATCGGAATGTCATACCACCTTGACGTAGTAGGAGGGTTGTGAGACCACCTACTCACTACAGGAAAATTGAAGAAGCACATGTTGCTATCTCTAATAATGATGAAGATGATCCATTAACATATCATAATGCAATAGAAGATTATGAGAAGGAAAAATGGCTGGAAGCTATGAACCTTGAAATAGAGTCAATGTACTCCAATTTAGTTTAAGAACTTGTAGACCTACCTGAAGGGATAAAATCCATAAGGTGCAAATGGATTTATAAGAAGAAAAGAGGAGTGGATGAGAAAGTTGAGACTTTCAAAGCTAAGCTTATGGCAAAAGGGTTATACCCAAAAAAAGGGAGTTGACTATGAAGAAACTTTCTCACCTATAGCTATGCTTAAATCCATTTGGATTCTTTTATCTATTGCTGCTTGTCTTGATTATGAGATATGGAAAATGGATGTCAAGACTACCTTTTTGAATGACTATCTTGAGGAAAGCATCTATATGGTGCAACTAGAAGGGTTTGTAGTCAAAGGTTAAGAGCAAAAAGTTTGCAAGTTGCAAAGGTCCATCTATGGACTCAAGCAAGCTTCAAGATCTTGGAACTTGAGATTTGATGAGGCAATCAAATCTTATAGTTTCGATCAAAATATTGATGAACCTTGTGTATACAAGTATATCAATCTTAGTTCTTTATGTAGATGATATCCTACTCATTGGGAATGATGTAGGCGTATTATCTAATGTAAAGAAATGGCTTGGCAACCAATTCCAAATGAAAGATTTGGAAGAGGCAAGTTATATTCTTGGAATCAAACTCATAAGAGATCGTAAGAACAAACTGTTGGCGCTGTCTCAGGCATTGTATATCGATAAGGTGCTTATCAGATTTTTGATGTAAAACTCCAAGAAAGGTAATTTACTTACACGTCATAGAGTTTATCTTTCAAAAGAGCAATGTCCTAAGACATCTCAAGAGGAAGAAAACATGAAACGGGTACCCTATGCATCTGCAGTGGGAAGTCTAATGTATGCCGTTTATGTACAAGACCTGACATTTGCTATGCGGTGGGTATAGTCAGTCAGTATCAATCCAACCTAGGATTAGATCATTGGGTAGCGGTTAAACATATTCTCAAGTATCTTAAGAGAATGAGAAACTATATGCTAGGATATTCCGGTGAGAATTTGATTCCCATTGGATACACTGATTCTGATTTTCAATCAGACAAAAACACAAGTAAATCTACGTCTGGATCAGTGTTTACTTTTAGTGGTGGAGCCATATTTTAGAGAAGCATCAAACAATCTTGTATTGCTGATTCAATTATGGAAGCTGAATATGTGGTTGCTTGTGAAGCAGCTAAAGAAGCTGTTTAGCTTCGTAAGTTCTTAATGATCTGGAAGTAGTTCCTGGCATAGATAAACCACTCATACAAATTCAAGAGAACCTAGAAGCCACAAAAGAGGAAAGCATATAGAGAGAAAATATCATTTGATCAGAGAAATAGTACATCGAGGCGATGTAGAAGTTGTGAAGAGAGCGTCAGAAAACAACCTTGTCGACCCTTTCACCAAGACGTTACCTGCAAAGAGTTCGAGGCACATTTGGAAGGCTTAGGTCTTAGAGACATGTCTCACCTACTTTAGGGCAAGTGGGAGATTGTAGGGTTTGATGTCCTAAAAGCTGTGACATTATACATATTGTTAATAAATAAATAAAGTGACATTTTATTTTGGTTGTTTATATGTATTATGAATACATGTATAAACATCAAGAAAATTCTATGATTATTTATGTAACTATAAATTTAGCATACAAGTGTTATATGCTTAGGGATAAAATTTATAGATAATAATCTAAATAGTCCGTAATAATAAATTAAAGTTTGAGATCTTTAATTAAATATAACAAGTACAGTCCAATCTCATTTAGAATGAAATAGCCATTATTCGGACTATTAATATAGAGACATTGGATTGGAGGTACTTTATATAATGAGATTATATAAAACTAGACCATATAAATTATGAATCTCTAATCATCGGTTAGAAATAAAGTATTCAAATTTATCACTATAATGATCATATATTTGATAGTCTTAATCCTGAGTATTTATTAGACTTCTGTTTATGACATTATGTTTTTTAATTTGCTTGGTAAGATTTGTTTTAGCATAGATCATAACTTAGCATCTTAGAAACATAATGTAATAAATGGCTGGGAATAATATTATACGGATATGGAATCCATTTCTTCCTTATAGAAGTTAGAAAAATAGTTCTCTTTAGTGATAATTTAAGGTTTGAACAGTATAGCGCTTTTTTATAAGAATTAACTGTTTATTAGAGAATTATTAGAACTCAAGGACAAATATATAATAAGAGAAGTGAACGGATATTGAACCTAGCTCTTATTATGAACTATTTATGGAGGACTGACTTATATGTAATGATTATATCAATGGACTACTCTCTTATTTTCTTTGAATAATTTCATTATAATTTCAAAAGTTCAGTTTCAGGTTTTTCGTGCAATAACACTAAAACTAATAAATTTAACACATTAATCAAAGAGTTTAATTAATTGTCAAATTTATTGGAGCTTGTGATAGGTCCCCAATACTACCTCTGTAACACTATATTGGATTTATACATAGAATGAATTATACATATTTTGTTTGAAATTATTGTATTCTGAATTAATTATTTCACACTTGAATTATTAATGTGACACGAAAAAATGTTCTCTGTGACACGTAATGTAATGTGATAAATGTTATCATATTTAACTGAGCATTAGTTAATTAATTAATTGATTATTTTTAAAATCTATTATTTAATAAATGTGATTTATTTTTAAATTTAGATTTAGATATATATATATATGGTTTTGAACTAAATCTTTTTATATATATTAGATTTTATTATTTATTAATATATATATATATATATATATATTACATAAAGTTTACTTTGCGTTTTACTTTATATATATATATATATCTATGAATCACGTTAAAGTGATTCGTTTATAAATAAAAAATAAAAAAAAGGAAAAAACAAGAAAGTTTACATTTTTCCAACGTAACTTCTATACATGTATATATATTAAAAAGTTAAACATTTGATTCGTTTTTAGAATAAAAAAAAAAAGGAAAGGAAAAGGTTAGAATCATGCAATATATATCATTTCCATATATATATATGATATAGTGGTTATTTCAAATTTAAAATTAATTGAAAAATTATTAATGACTCATATATAAAAAGGAAGAGATAGCAATTATCTCAAGAGATTTTTCATTCACAGAACTTTTGCAAAATACTCAGAGAGAAAAACTGAGAGTTTTTCTTTAAAAAAAAAAGTCTGCTATCTGATGTGTTGAGTACATAGCATATTTAGAAAACTGTGAGGAAATTCATTTTTGCAGTTTGACGCCCACTCGTCTTTCTATTGGTGTGGAGGCCTAGATTGAAGGATCGTGGTGTCAAAGAGGAAAGCTAGGATACCCTGATAGTCTTCAAAAGGTTAGTAAAATTCCTAAAGCTTTTTATTATTAATTAAAATTATATATCTATTGTTGATGAGCAAAATTTTTAGAAAATTTTTGTTTGTTAACGATCCGTTCCTTCCGCTGCATTTCATATTTTAATTCCAACATTTGAGTGATTAAAAAAACACAAGGACAATCTTAGTATTGTTGAAAACGCATGGCAAAATAATGAATTTCAATTACACACAAGGAAGTTAATATTCCTATTGTTTTTTAGGTATTGCAAACTTAGTTACAAAGCCAGGCGACAAACATCCAAAAAATAGTGAAGTGGCGAGCAAAATGTCACAACACTCGATCAAATTTGCTCAATTTCGCAGCAATGGAGAGTAACAAATTGTCAAGCTAATAAATTGCTCATACTAATTTTCCTCGTTTGACAGAACATGTTAGAAGACATTAATCCTTGCAAATGGTTAATAAGGCTCAAGGTTTTGCATCCTTAAGTCGGAAACATTTTGCAATTCCAACGGTACAGATTTAGGCCACTCTACTAAAAGCAAGAAGAGATCTTAATCACTACATAGCAGTGAAACGTAAAAACATAACGGCCTTCACCAGTGATCATTAAAAAAAAAGGAAAAAGAAAACATAATTTAGACGTTGCATACCTGTCTGAACCTCGAGAACAAACAAGGGTCGTTTCATCGGGCAGCTCACCTCCACCGATCTGAAAAGGATATAAATACTTACAGTATTTATTGCTCTTAAACATTATGGCTTTTCCACTGGTACTAGAAGATCAATACAAACATGATAATCACATGTTAGGAAAGACCGTCAACTATAAGAATAAAAATTTGGTTTATTTATGTACTTTGTGAAAGGGAGGATGCAATGACTCTGTTCTTGTTATTTATTTATTTATTTATTCATTTATTTTTTCCATTATTTTCCTTAGGATGTGGTAAAAAAGTTGACAGAAGTAAAAAATTTCAAATATCCAGGATTTCACAAAGCATGAATTGTAGTTTCAACAATTTGCTTCATCAAATACAAGTTGTTAGACATGAATTACTAGCCAGAAATTCAAAGAATTAAGAATCTAGCTAGGAGTTCCTTACCATGCGCATTCAAGGCATTGTTATTCTAGACATGAATTTCTAGAAATTCCCACTAAGGCTGGGGTAAATCTGTGGTAGCTTGCAGCTTTATAGTTGCCTAACTATGTCAAGTAGAATTGAAAACATACATTCCATCATTGACAGCTCGAGAAAGAAATAATCACAAAAATGAAAGGCTGCAAATGACGCTTAGAGAAGATGTTTAGCTCACTACAGAAATATATATATATATATATATATATACGTGGCTGTTTAACTCATGGGGAAGTGTGTGTATGTGTTTCAGTCCCCATGAGACAGGACAGCCAGGAACAGGTTGAGGACTATCACCATCCTGATCCAAAAAGCAGGCAGGCTTTGTATAGCACAATAAAAATCTATCAACAAAAGGCCACTAAAATTAAGCCTCACAACAAAATTCGCATATCCGCAAGGACCTTCAGAAAAAGAAGAATCCTTTTGGCATCTTGTAAAAAATTTAAGAAGCTTCTTCAAGAAGATACACCGCCTTTCTATACCAATGGCTTTCAAGTTACACGCATGCACACATCATTATGTTGAAGTGTTTGAAGGAAATACCAGGCAAAGGGGCTTTTTTATTTGAATATTAGAGGCCAAATGCTTCCCACCAGCTGCAATTAGAATTGTGTCGCCTGGCCTGTAATGAAAATAAAATGAAATCGATCCAAGTTCAGTACTTCCTTAAAGAAAAACAGACAATAGCAGTTATAGTTTACAAACCTTGCAGCAGCAACAGCTGTCTAAACGCTGGGAAAAACTCCAGGCTCGGATAGATCTGTAACCGATCGATCTACTCGCAAC
>CAMOHE010049416.1:0-19851 GCA_946598075.1 Artocarpus hirsutus
TGTCTTGGCTAATTAAAATCCCATCTAATGCCCTAGGTCCAAAACCATTTTGATAACCTAGTTAAGTCTAACCATTTCAAATATATGGATATCACTATTATCCATCTTGTCTTACCTAGATGGCTTAACACACCCTGCTTTGGTAAAACCTATGTTTAGCAATCCAAGTCTTGACAAGTGTTGAATTATGGGAGGCATTTTATTGACTTAATATTAAGTGAGGGTTTTACTTTATTTTTATTTTATTGTTTATTATTATGTCGCATCACATACATAGCATCATATACACAACATCACATACATAGCATAATAATAACACAATAAGCGTGTAATAGCATAGCCCAAATCTAAATTGATCTTCACAAGCCAATATGAAGGTTAATGGTCAATCCTAGGTAATCTTCATCTCCATGGATTTCCTTAGATTGCCACGAACGGAATACATCTTGAACCTCCATCTATCTTGATCTTGGGCTTTGATTTTACCTTACAAATTGCAATCTAAACCATTCTATTTCTACTAAATAAATAAATAAATTACAACAAATTGAAAAACGACAGGCAGGCCGTATTTAAAATTACAAACCAAAATAAAATTAAATAAAACCTACCAATCACATTGGTATAAAGGGGCCATGCTATGCACCATGCAATTTACACTAAACACATAAACATAATAATATAATTTTATTAAAGTTAAATTTTTATTATGACCAAAACGATTTATGTCACGAATCAATTTATGGTCAAGGGGCAGCGCTCCTGGCATTACAGCGGTCTCGCTAGCTGGTTAGCAGGCAATGGTCAAGGGGCAGCGCCCCTTGTGGGGGCTTGGGGGCAACACCCCCAAAAGGTAAACATTGCACCTTACTCGTTTAAATGAGTTGCTACCTATATCCATTGATTTTAATTAATCAGATTACCTAATCTATTCATAACAGAATTAATTAATCTCTGTTTAACACTCAAACAGATTCATGAAATTTATTGATATGTTTTAAACCGATCATCCTTGGTTAACGATTAAATAGACCCTATGATATATATTAATCTGTTCAAAACAGATTATCACTGTTTAACATTTAAACAGTCTGCCACCTTAATAAAACTGAAACCAGATTTATAGTATATCGTTTAATCATCTTAAAACAGAATACTAAATTCATGTTAAATTGTAACATTAATCAAATTAACAACAATAGGTTACAAGAAACAGTAAACATATTAATCAAATTAACATGGTAAAAATGTTTAATCAAATAAAACCTCAAACACATTAATCTAATTAATGTATAAATCTTATCCATGCATATCATATATACACAGAACCATATAAAATCAATTTAATCGAATTCGCAAGTCGCTCTGATATCACTATTGGGTTTTGTTGGATTTTGTGATTCAAATAAGCAGTAAAAAATTAAAATTAATTCCCACAAAACCTTCGCAGGATCCATGCAATTCGATTATATTGATAAGAAAGTCAATGAATCTTACTAGGATGACAAAAGGGCAAGATTTTTGGAAGAAAGAGAGCGGGTTCACTCCGGTGACACCCTAACTCGAGCTTTTCGTATTCAGGATTAGATTTAGACGTTGTTACTCAAAGCAACACCCTCTGTAGGTATCTACACGAACAGACTCTCTCAAAAACGAATTTGTGTGCTAGCACTCTCTCCTTACGGTAAATGACTCTCTCTCTAATTTTAGAGTTTTTAATGTTCTTGCCTTTTAGAATAAGAGAACGCCTTCTTTTTCTTAATTCAGCTAGAAACCCCTAAAGCAGATATATATATCTGTTGACTTCAAGATAAAGTCAGATTTTAACCAGGGTAAACTGTAATTCAAATATGATTCAGAGAATCTAGACAATGTTTGTAATTCGAATATGATTTAGAAAATCTAGATAATGTCTGTAATTTGAAAATGATTCAGAGAATCTAGATAATGTCAGATTCAATGAACCTAAAGATATCTAGTACATTGAATCTGGACATTATCAAGTTCATTGAATCTAGACACAATAAACCCAAAATTTTTTTTTGGTTTGTTCTAAGTGTGCGACCTTGTAGGTTCACATAACGTTGATAGTGGACTTAAAATTTTGTTTCTAGCCCACAAATCATAAGCGGCCGCTAACAAGACATTATGATTACCCAAATTATGCGAATGTCAATAATCCGACATAAACTAATCCATAATAAGTATTAAGGTCCTTTTGTCACTAGATACCTTGATTGAACACAATGCATGGTTTATGTCATCCTTATACTATTCAATCATATTATTTCTCGATCTTAAATAGACTGATATTGATAACCCTTATCAATTCATTCCAGTATGGCCATACATTTAACTTCTGTCTAACTTATCGAGGGGCTCATAGATATTTTTCTCATAATAAATAAGGGACAAATTCATTCTTAATCACTCACATTCCTCACATGATTCACTCTATATCCAACAACAATCCATTCCATCATCCAGTTAAAGATAATATTAAATTGTGTCAAAATATAGAACTTGTCATGTAGAAAACCATGGTGATTTCAGGTCAGAGGACTAGGATAATACTATTGTGATGAGAATCATTTATGACAATTATCTATGTAGTATTCTCATAGCAGGTCGATCCAATACATCATTTCTCAAATATGTATCTATGAGTTGATTTAGTATCTCATGCACATGATTAGTAAAACATAATCATCAGTCAAACTTCATACTAGTCTTCATTCATTATTATCCCAATAATAATGACCGACTAGGAATAGTTTAGAATAGAATTCAATTTTCACCTAAGAGTTTTACTATTAAGTCACATACTTGATAACCTTAAGCAGAATTAACTATTCATGAAATTAGAATAAAAAACAATAATGAAAATGCCTCTTTATTAATAAAATGCAAATGTAGCGCAGTCAAAATGTGGTCATTACATAATTGGCCTAAGGCATATTACTAACATGTACATAATCTTAAATTATTGTTTGTAATTTATAAAACCAAAATATTTATATCCTAATAGTATATCATTAGGATGTCTTTTAATCTACATTTTTAGGAGCATTTTTTTTTCTTTGGCTTTTTAGTTTTCGACTTTGTGCTATTTGCTTTTCAATTGATATGTTAGATATCTTTTTTTTTTTTTTTTTGTCATTTTCCTTATTAATAATATGATCGAAGAGTTAGTATGGAATGAGATAAAAATTAGGTAAAAACTTAGTTGGAATTTTTTTAAACCTATAGTGCTATTCTCTCTCGTCATTTATTAAAAATTATATTATAATTATTTTTTTAACTTTTTGTGCAAATAAATGAAATATATTTAATTCTTTATGGGATAATTTTTTTAGTTTTTCTCTTTTGAAAATAATAAAGACATATATGTATATTCTGTACAAAGAAATAAATTGTGGCGGTAAATACTTCATGATTATAACTAATTAAATGACCTACATGATAGTTGATGATATATCCTTAGTAAAGAAAAGAATTTACCAATTTAATTATCTACATTTTTAATACTTCAAATTATTGGTTAAAGAGTGAAGTACATATTGGCACAACACTCATTGAGTCAAAAGAAAACAATTTTAGCGTAATATTCATTGACATAAAAAGGGAAAAAAAACCTAATACAAATTATAGATTCTACGATGGTTTAAAATTGTTGTGCAATGTTACCACGACGGTTTTCCAACCATCATGGAATCCACCGTTATGGTATATGCAAAAAATAAAAAAAAAATAAAAAACAAAATAGAAAAATCAATTTGCAACAGCCTCTTTCTGGCCTAGTCATATTTTCTAGAATGATGTATGAATCCAAACTCCAAAGAAAGCATACAAAAATCTACGTGCAATAGAGAGGGAAAAAACAAACACAAAAAAGTGCCCAGATCTGTTTCTTTTGCTTTGCCTAAATTCACCATCACCTCATAAAAATCTTGTAGAAGATATGCCCGACAACGCAGATCTAAAGATCAAAACCAAAAAATTAGGGGTGAGGGAGAGACAAAAAATGAACAAAAAAAAAAAAGCAAAAACAAAACTAAAGTACTCACACCCATGTCGTTGTGAGCCACACCGTGTCCCTAGCATCATCAATCTCCAGCGAACTCTGGCAAAAAAGAATGGTCATTTGTAACAAAAAAAAGTGCATGACCCAAACAAAGAGAGAAAGAGTGAAGGAGAAGAAAATTAAAAAGAGGGGCACAAGGGTGTGATGGGGGGCGAGGATGGGGGTAGAGAGTGGGGTGTTCGCGACAGTGGACGAGGTGGGTACTCACAAAGTGGTGGTTGTGACGAAAGAGAGAGACAGTCAAAGAGGGGGTAGTTGGGTGAGGGTGGGATTTGAAATAGATAGAGAGAGAGAGCGAGAATAGATCATTTTAAAATTTTTGAGAGAAAGAAGAAAAAGCTTAACCACCATTTAAAATTTTGGAGAGAAATGACGACCTTTCAAAATTCTTGTAGAAAGAATAAAGGGGCGGCATTCGCATTCTGATGTTCTAAGCAATTATTCCATGATTATTTTAAAAAAATCATTGTGTAAGATTTTTCAAAAACAAAAGAATTAAAATAATAATATTTTACGACAATTTTTTTAAAAAATTCGTCTTACAATGTTCTACTCTTCCGTGACAGTTGTTGCAAAGTCGCCATGTGATGTGGAAAATGAAAAGAAAAAAACAAAGGAAAACCATCATCGTACATCGATATGCGATTGTTTTTGTGTTTTTGGTCCGTGCCGCACTTTATACACTCTTAAGACGAGTGTTTTTGATAAATTGTTGTCAAAGAGCGTCATCTAATCTTAATTTTGTGGTAGTGCAAAGAAAAGATTTAAAGAAAAAGGGATGATATATGTCAAAAGAAGTATAAGCCATTTGGGTTCATGTAAGCCACTGCATTATTATTAGCTGAAAAATAAATAATGTTGGACTATTGGATTAATTTACAAGTTGGTTAAAATACTAGATTTTTTCCCGCTTCCATATAAGTTATAGACATGGATACAAACGTGGTGCATAATTCTCTCATTCTTTAGAATAAATTACATGTACCCTTTCTTTTTGAAAGGTTGCACGTGTACTACCAAGAAAAATAACAAAACAAGGGAGTAGATGTAAAAAAAAAGGGGACATTTTAATATTCCTTTGGACTATTGAAGCATAAACATGCATGGTGTAGGTGAAAATTACACTACATAGTAAAATCACTATTGAAAAATTAAGAATTAGCAAAACTTTTAGAATATTTTAGAAAAAAAAATTTTGAATAGTAATTATCATAATGATTGTTACATTTTATATTATATAAATGACATAGTAATTAATTTAATGATATTAATTTTATTATTCTTAGACTATAAAGTTTTAACATATTTCTATTTTATTATTGAGATTTCGCTATGAGTCTAAAAGCAAAATGTATTGAAGCTTAGTTCGACTGATATTTTTTTCAATCTTTCATGTGGATAAAATACCGTTTATGATTTTCTCTTTGTGCGGCAATATGTAATTTATTACAAGGTTCCGAAAAAAGTTAAAAGGGGGGGCTTGAGCCCCTTGTGTCTCATTCTGAGTAGAGTTTTAACTTTAACAGTGTACTGATTGCAAATATAAGCTACTAGTAAAGTATATTTAATTTCTCCGTAAGTCAGAGTTTAACTTTTCCATTTCAAAATGATAAGAAAAATGCTCACAACAGATATCATTATTACAGTATTTGTATTTTTCAAAAAAAAAAAAAGTAACCAATTAAGTTTGATAACTATTCTGATTTGAAATACCAAAAACAAGGCCTATAAATTAAAACCTTGCTATAATTTTATCGTTATTGAGTAAAGTGATAAATCAAGGTCGATCTCGCAAAAGATTAATTCTAATTAATAAATTATTAACTCTAAAACCTAAGATACGCTAAAACTAGACGATAAACTGATTGGGGCGAGGGGGTTGAGTTATTTTACGAAATGAACCAAGCAAAAGAAAACAAAAGAAAAGAAATTAAAAGCAAAGTTGCAAGACTTTAAATTTATAAAGAGTTGTAACAATAATAAAAAAAAAAAAAAACAAAGACTGGTTGAGTTTTATTGTCCACCGCTAGATATAGAGTATGACTCCTAATTAGAATTATTTCTATTTTTCTATTGAAACTAATAATCCTACGATAGTCACAAGATCGTCTATTTTGATCTTTTCTTACTTTGTCATTAAGTAAAACAAGCACTTCATTTAATCACTTTCTACTTAATAAACTAGAGCAAGTTTTCTAAATTTAATTCAATGGAAGCATTAAATTGAAAAAATAGGTTAGATTCAAGTAACAAACATACAAGTTGAGTTCATTAAACTCGAGTTATATTTCATATCATAATTGAACAAAAGCCTCTAGCAATCATTGACCACAATTCGCAACTTATGATTAGAAAAACAAGACAATTAGGGTAAAAGTTTTATAACCTAGCAATAGACTGTTATAGTAAATTTAGAAGAACATAAATACATTCAAATAGAAAGATAGAAAATAATATCTAAAAATTAATTACAAGTCATGCCTAGGGTTTTGAATTCATCCCTAACCAAAAATAAAAACTAGCCTAATATAATTGCAAAATTAAACAAAAACCATAAAACTAACGACATAAAAGAGGAAACGAACGAAGGAAAAAGAAGAACAACTATGATATTGAAGAGTTTTCTATGCCAATGATTCTCCTTAACTAGTAGTCTTTCTCTTCTCTTCTTTTTAGTCTTCTAAAATTGATGAAAAGACTCCTCAAAACAATAACAGGCCAATCTATTTATAAGTTTTCATGTGAGGGTAGTTTTAACAAAATCGAATACTTTTAAAATTGGGATACTTGCGTCTGGGGGTCGCGGCTCCAAGCCCATAGCGCTACTGCACCAAACATTTTGCCTGATGTATCAGTTTGCTCTAGTGGCCACAATTGCGGCTTCCACCTCTAGCACCCAAAGCTGCAGCTGTTAGATTTAGTGTCCTAAGGATTAAACAAGGTTACTATTTGAGACATTTGATTAATAAAGAATTTATTATTTATGTCATATATCAACTTTGTCCTCTATATATTCATCTGTGATAAATGTATGATAAACAAACTAAATTTTGAGATTGTCATTTTAAACCTTTAAGATCATACATATGATGAATAGATAATGTGGAAGACATAAATCTTAAGGTAATAATCTAAATATAAAATGTTTGCAATCAAAGGAATAAAGTTGGGCGCTTTATTTATGTTAAGATTGTATGTTGTCTACGTCTTTAATAGGAAATGGCTTGTCTTAATCATTAGAGTAGAACTCCATAAGTAGAAACATTGGTATATTGTCATTGGTGATGATATATTGTATTGGGACTGAAAATGAAATGATTTAATTAATAATTTCGTTTGAATAAATCAATTTACTTTAGACAATTATATATGTTACATCCTAATTTTGAAGTTAGATTAATAGATTCGTATTATTGACTTGTGTATTTTGATGTATCAAAGGGTAACATCTTGAATTTAATTAAGGTACGCATACCGATATGTTGACATAACTCTTGAATGATGTAGATTTGTTATTCATAGATATAAAAATCGTAGCTCTTTGGTAGAGTTAATGATATCCTCTAACAAGCATTATCCTAGAATTGAAAAACTAGAAAATAAAAGAAAACCAAAAAAAAAAATTAAAAGTAAAATTGCAAGACTTGAAATTTTAAAGAGTTGTAACAGTATAAGAAAGACTAGTTACGGTTTATTCTCGATCACTACACTTGGACTCCTAAGCAGAATTATTTCCACCTTTCTATTAAAACTATACCAATCCAAAGATAGTCACAAGCTCATCTACTTTGATCTTTCTTAATTTTGTCATTAAGCAAAATAAACTATTTACTTAATCTCTTTCTACTAAATAATCTAAGACAAGCTCTCTAAATTTAATTCAATGGAAGTATTAAATTGAGAAAGATAGGTTAGATTCAAGCAATATACAAGGTTAGTTCATTTAACTTGAATTATGTCCTACATCGTAATCGAACAAAAGCCTCTTGCAATCACCGACTAAAATTCTCTGCTTATGGTTAAAATAATAAAATAATTATGGATCGAGTTTTCTAAGTTAGCAATAATAGACTATTAAATTCCCTTTTAGTTGCGCACTCAAAATAAACAATAAAACAATCTTTAATATAATAAATTCAGAAGAACATAAACAAATGCTATTGGAACGATGGAAACTAATATCTGAAAATCAACTATAAGTCATGTCTAGGGTTTTAAATTCATCTCTAACCAAAAAGAAAACTAGTCTAATATAATTGTTAAATTAAAGGAAAACATAAAACTAATGACATAGGAAAGGAAAAAAAATGAAGGAAAAAGAAGAACAACTATGGTGTTAAAGAGTTCTCTACATAGATGATTCTCCTTAACTATCATTTGAGTCTCTCTTCTCTTCTTTTTTGTTAACTAACATTGATGAAAAGGCGCCTCAAAACAACCCTAGGACAATCTATTTATAGGTTTATATATGAGGGTAATTTTAGGAAAGTTTCATAACTTTCAAAATTGGTAAACTCGCATTCAGGCATCACGGCTCCAAGCCCCCTATGCTGCTACGGCAAACATTCTGCTTGATGTGTTTTTTTTGCTCCAGCGTCTAGGACTACAACTTTCAATTCCAAAGCCGTGACTTCCACCATGCTGTCATTAAGGTGTTTTTCTTCCAAAATCCGTACTTTGTATCTCCAATTCATTCCTTTGCTTCCAAGACACCTATAAAACATAAAACACTAACAAAAACTTAAATAATTCAAGAAACTTACCAAAAAAGTATAGAGAATTATGTAAAATTAAGCACTTATCATATTTCTCCTTTTTCACCAACGTCATGATTATAAACAAATTTCTCCAATATTTCTAAAATTTTTATCAAAATTTTTGAATTTCTAAGGTCCCGAATACTTTTTGGGTGCAAAAAATTATGCCGAAATTTTGAGCAAACTTTGGTAAATATATCAATTTAGGGAAGTAACAGTGAACATATCGATCTCAGTGAGGTTAAATTGTATCTTTTACACAAATTCAAAAAATAAACATTATCACCGAAAATATCGAAAGCATTTGAAAAAAATTGTAAAATACAATGGTTATGGATTTGTGTTTTTGTTTTCATTTTATAATATTTTATTAGTTAAATAATTGATTTTCATATCCGTGCATGCTTTATACTTTATATATTGATGTTGATGGTCATATTTTGTACAAGACCTATTCTAGATCGCAAGACCAATTTCTCAACCTGCGATGCAAACGAGCTTGCTATATGGACCAAAGCAAGGCTTGGAGAACTCCTGTGGGTCGTGGCTTAGTAGGCTATGAATATCAAACGGGCTTATTTATTTTAGTTCAATTCAATTTTGTATCCCACTTGAGGGTTTAAAATTAAACAAGCTAAAATAAGTAGGTAATAGAGAACTTAGTTTAGAAAATCCTTTCTTTTGCCTGAAAATACCACAAAAATGCCTTCCTTTTGCCTTAGAATAACCGAAAATTTGAAGTACATGCTTAAAGATCATTCTCTTAGCAAAAATAAGTTAAGAAAACCTTCTTTCAAAGCAGCAGCCATCCCTCCAAAGGTGCCCTATGTGGGCCTCCGAAAGGATCGCCGCGTTAAGAAAAATTTACGGCCAGAGTAACATGCATACCTCCACAGGTACCCTATGTTCACCTCCGAGAGAACTTGTGTGTAACCTCTAGAGGCATTTTGATCGCATATTAGAGCTTGTTGAAACCAACCTCACTGCATGCCAGGCCTCCAAGAGTGGAAGGCCATGAAGCATGAAACTTAGTGAAACACATTTTAAAGCTTTCAAACCTAAGGAAGATCAAAAGTGAGCTTAAAATCTTTTTTTTTTTCTCAATTTCAATCCATTTATGGCCAATCTAATATTCAAGAAAGGCACCTAATGCATTTGCTCTAGATGCAATGAGTGTTGTGGGCGCACTTGAGCACAATGGCATGGTCTTTTCGACAACCGTTAAAAATCCCCCCAACTTCACCTATAGACACCACCTTTACCTTCAGATCTTCAATAAAGACAACACCAATGACACCGCATTCTTTCTCTCTTAAAAAAAACTGTGTTCTAACCTAAGTTTGTGTTATTCGGACAGAGTTTCTTCAAAAAAAGTTATTCGAGTTCCCGCTAATGGAGCTCAAGGTTCTCCCCGAGTGTTCTTAAGTTCTCAACTCAAAACTTCTATAAAAGTATTTCAAAGCCCTTAGGAACACCACCCAAATATTCATCTTGACCACCATTAAAGAACCTTTAAAGTTCTTTAGGTTTGCTACATACACACCACCACAGTGAAAGATATTAGTATGGCTTTCTTCTTTGCTACATATCGTGAGTGTTCGGTTTACCAAGAGCAAGTAACCAACTAAAAACTTTGATTTTAGTTGGAATTTCCAAATGAGTTGATGAAAAGGAAAAGTGAAAGAAAGGAAGATTGATTTTCAGTTGGGTTTCCTTCTTTTTTTTTTTTAAATATGGATAAGAATAAACCAGACCCCTCCAACTCCCAGACCTGCCTATCTGAAACAAAAGAACACACCCTCATCTCATCCAGACAGGCTAATAAAGCCTCCACCTCCCCTACCTCCCTCTCACTAGGATTTTTAAAGCAATGAAGATTCCAAGACGTGATGTTGTTCGGATCAAAAGAGTAAAAAGATGAAAGTGGAGCATTGTGTAAAAAAGAAATTTTATACAGAGAAGGAAATGTACTAGAAAAGGCTACTCCTACCACCCACACATCTTCCGTAAATCTCACTCTTCTCACATCCCCCAATTTCAACTTAGCATGAACTTCAAATTTCAGGAAGGCTGAATAGCTCTCCAAGGGCATCTAAACATCACCCTTGAAGCTTCACCCAACCTCCAATCCCCAAAAGAATCGCCATATTTACCTTTAATCACGCTATTCAAAAGGAACCATGTTCTCTTAAAAATCTCCATTACCATTTTGAGAAAAGTGCCTTGTTTCTGATCACAACATTCCCCATCCCCAAATCCCCTCTCTCTCTCTAGATATGCAAACTTCCTTCCAAGCTACTAAATGATAAAGAATGTTTGTCATCACTTCCACGCCACAAAGAATCACGCATCATTTTTTCGATACACATTGTTACACCGTTCAGGATACGGAAAATTGACATATAGTAAATAGGCAGGGACGAAAGAAGCAATTTGATGAGTGTTAATCTCCCACCGCTGGAAAGAGAAGCACTTTTCCAACTAGTCTTTTTGGCTACATTAGAAACTACTGGCTGCCAAAAAGAACTCCTCAACGGATAGGTTTTCCTTACAAAGAACTCTATAGCGGTTAAGATAGTTGAAGTAATCAGTATCACTTAGTTTGAGGGTCATCTTGTTGAACTCTGATTCTAATTGGTGCACGATTCGTTGGAACTTGGCATTCCTCAGGAAAATAGTTTTGTTTGTGACCCTTTCTAAGATGTATGTGCATTTTGCAGACTAGACCTTCAGGGCTTCCTGAATATTCTGAATCTCGAATTGGGTTTTTCCAAGTATTTTTTTTTGGCTCAAGTGAAGCTTCTGTTATGGCTTTCAGATAAGGTTGTATACAGAGAGTGGGAAAAAAGGTTTACATGTAGTTTGCCTCCATTAGTTATATATTTACATGGTATTATATAGTGATGAGTGTCTGCATTCTCAATCTGTATATCCAAAATGTACTTTACTTTCACCAGTTTCGCATGACAAATAATCGAAAAGCTTTTAAAGTGCAAGTTAACCCTAGTTTTTAATTTAAATACACAGGACGTGTCCAGGGGAGCTAGATGACGTAGTGAAGCAACTGGAGGAATTGACTGGTTCAGTGGTTGTTGGTAAAATTGGTAGAACAGTTGTCATTTACAGGCCCAGCCTCACCAAGTTGAAAGCAGAGGAGAAAAAGCAGCAGTTGCAGAAGATTTTTATGAGGAAACAACTCAGAGGCAGACCCGCATTTCCGGTAAAGAAACTGAGGAGACGAAATTCCCTTGCGATTTTTTTTTTTTTTTTCTTTTTTCACGCGCTTGCATAAATTTTTGCCATGGCCTGTTTGAAGAACCTGACTTCATGTTTTGGAAATTGCAGCCAAAAGGTGCAAGACCAATCATGTCTGGACTTGGTAGACGAGGTAGTAGCAGGGTTTAGATGCCGCTAAAGCTATATGATAATACTATACTGAGATGTGTCGAGACCTGACATGTGAAGACAGGCATTGTGTTCTATATTACATATTCTTTTCTACCATCAGATATACTTTAGTTGAAGTTTAAAAAAAGAAAAGGAGAAAGCAAAAAAAAAAAAAAAAAACAACAACAACAACAACTTTCCCTTTAAGTGACTTGTAAATGTTGACTTTGGCTACACAATTAACTCTTAAAAGTTTGGTTGCACAATTAACTCTTAGTTGATGGGGTGTTTGAGAGAAGAAATGCACGTTGTAGCAATGGAAAGCTTTACTTTGTATTATATTAGAGCTTTACGCTGTTTGTGGTTACAACTCACTCTCCCGAACAGGGCTTAGGGCTTATAAGTTTGAGATTCTGGTATTGTCTAGTTTCCTTCCACATGGCAATGAGAGATTCTGCATGTTGTTTGTCTTATTAGCATCGAGGTAATACCAGAAACAAAACCTGTAATTTTCTCGAGCTTGTCCACGTTTTTCAAGCATTCATTCACCTTCAGCATTTTTTTAAAGGTCATTCTTACACCTTAAAATTAGGGTAATTAGGGGTCTTAACTTTAGACAACCATTTGTTTAAGCGTGATTTGAATTGATGCACTTCAAATTTTTTGTTATTCACTAGTTGAATTTTATTATATATCTAATATAACATCAATTTGTCATACATTGGTTAGGATTATAGTTTCAAACCACATTTTTTAAACTCTCAACTCAGACAAAAGAAATTTCAAACTATCATGTTTCAAACCTATGAACCAAACAAACTCTTTATATTTTGAACTTGGAAAACTAAATTTGAATTTTGACAATCTGGCACTACACTTCAGTCAATAAGTGACATGGCATTTCGAGTTTCAAATATCAAATAAAAAGTTCAGTCCTTAACATACCAATCATGAAAGTATTAGGCAGTACATCAATGTAAGAAAAAAGAAAATAATCAATTAATAAATCATTTTATTCGTAGAGGTCATTCTTTCGCCTGAAAATTTAGTCAATCTAGTGTCGGTATATGGCGATATAGGTCTTTTTATGCGAAATCAGTTTCGCAGCTTGCCTTTGATTATGTAGGAGAAATTAGCTATAGAAGAGCAAATGATGTCGCGGAATTTACAAAGGATTTTACCAATTTAATCCGAATAGAGGATTCAAAAAATCCATCTAAAAATACCCCACAGAGAAAATTTTTCCATTTGAAGTGAATACAATCAGACTCTGCATTTAATATTCAATATTTTTGTTCTCAAACCAGTAGCTAATGTGGTTATTTATAACTAGTTAACAAAAGGAAACAATACTTGTTGAAATAAACAACATGCTAAACAAATAAAGATAGACTACTAAAAAACAAGGCTAAAATATAGAAGCGACTGTTATGTCTAACTTCTACATTAGATTAAGGAAAAGAAACTATACCATCAAGGCATAAAGCAAACTTGAAAGGATTTGTTGAGGCAAACTACAGGACTTTTTCTATTAATCATGTAGAACAAAAAACAGGTTGATCAAACAAATAACAGGTGTAGAATGACTAGAGAAATATACATGCGGTGTCTGGGACGACCTTGTCATTGGCCAGTTGGGCATGCCCAATAACACACCTGTAACGCGCCATAATTAATAAACAATGATCTTTTCAATCCCTTTCAAGGCGGTTATTACCCATCATCGCAGCAACCGCTCAAATAGATCTTTAAACTAGGCAGCTTTTAGTTTTTCAGCTCATACGTAGACAGATCTTCAGAGTAAAGAATGCCTTCGGGGGATAGAAGGCGTCCAATTGCAAGAAAAAATCGGGCCTAAACATTCGAAAATAAAACAGCAAAAATGAAGTTGAGTTTCAAATGGTTCATTGTAGCAAAAAGATAAGATACAAAGAAAGCAGAAATTTGCAGGTATAGAAGGTGGGGATGTGGGTCTCACCCACTGAAATGCCGCAAGTGCACTCCAGCAACCAACTAAACCAAATCCTTTGCTGCTAATAATCTGGTAATAAGAAAATATAAACATAGTATTAGAGCATCTCCAATGCAATGTTATATTGATGTGTTAATGTCAAATTTTGGCATTTGAGTGAAAAAAAACTCTCCAACACGGTGATATTTTTCATGTCAAATTTGGCATATGCTAAACTTTGCTTCTAAGTTTAGCATATGCCAAATTTGGTATTTTAATTCTTATTGGTTGATAAGTAAACTTTTTCTCTTAATCGTTAGACATTGTTATTTTCAAAGTATTTTGATGTTAAACATTTGCTTTTACAACTTTTAAGGCTTGATCTTTATGACAAAAATTAGACATAGCATTAGAAATAGCAGTATATACATTGGAGCACAAAAGAGAATAACACGTCAAATTGTTATTTTCACACTTTTTAATGACAAATATAGCATTAGCATTGGCATATGTATTAGAGATGGTCTTACTCATTATAGCTCAAGGCAGATACTTAAAACAACATATCGGAAGAGAGGGAATAGATTAATTATACCGTTAATAAAAGCGCCTCAAAGGTAAAGCAGCCGCTCATTGACATACTAATAAACTTTAGGTCTCGTCCAGCCCGCAAAAAATACAAACAGATATTATGATTATAAAGTTTGTGCATGTTTTAACGTAGAATGGTGCTCTACAGTCATACGTGCAATAAAAGTCGTGGAAGTGTCGATCCTTTTCACTTTCTTATCACTCTTTTCATTCACTTTTTTTCACATTTCTAGTACGAACTAATTCATCAGGTGAGACATCTTACAATGTCATGATGCGTCCATTCCTATGGCCATTCCCTCAATGTCTCTGTCGTCTGGCTCTTGGTAGTCTCTTTGTAAAGATAGAAAGAGTTCCTTTCTAATCTAAAAAAAGAAGGCATGGAGGCCCTCCTCTATCTTGGTGAATGTCCTGAGCCTCGAGCTTCTTGGTGGGGTAAGAATTCGAAGATAGAGCAACCGACAAGAGTGAATGAGAAACGAATATGGCATTATTGAATAAAAAAATTTTACTTAGTCGTTTTTATTTTCTTAATTTTTGAAAAGGTTATCTATTCAAATGGGCATAACCTTAAAATCCTAGACATGCATTTATATCCTTAGCAGAATATAAGAACATAACGTAGTAAAATTACGCCGTGTAATAGTGACGAGAAGATTGCCAAATGAGTTCCTTAACAATCTTTCACAGAGAAATTGTAGAGGATAAGCTTGTAAAGAAACACACACACAAAAAGGTACCAGCAATTTTCCCTCAAGGCTGTGAGTTGCGGGTGTCACAGATAGAGCCAAAAAGTATGGTACTAGAACTTTGTGCATCTGCAAAGGTTATAGTGACATAACAAAAGAGAGTTAAAAATTTAAAAGCATTTCAAGGCAAAGAAAACACTCTCATTACTGAAATAAACAAGATAAGTTAATGATGCAACAGACGTAAGGCACAGTGATACTAAAAAGTAAAAACAGTACATCAGAACTCAACAGGATCTTTATGTTCCTGGGTAAAAACAAAAACACCAATTAAGATTAAGGGAACACGTGTAAAATTAGGAATTGTGCAGGAAGAAAGCCGGTACCTCTTGTATGACCATCTGATCATGTGTAAAGATCTTCGGAAACAACCAAGGAATGGATGTTCCAACAATTCCTAAAATTAATCCAACTATTACTCCAATGATGACTAGTGACTTGAGCAGCATTCTTGCCTGTTAGGTATTTTAAATTTGTGACAATGTTTGAAAAATAATTATTTTTCCTTTCCCAATCACAAACAACAAGATCCAGATGCAAACTCTGGCAGTTACACATCTGCAAACAAACCTTCTCCAAACTACGTTTGACTCCATATATCAACTCAGGCATAAATGATTGTGCAGTTTGAGAAAGAGGTTTGACCCCAAACAGCGCACATGCTAAGCGTTTGAATCATGACCTAAGGAAATTTGTCAAGTCAGTTGTGCAAATGGTCATCAATATTATACAGAAATAAAGCTAAATGGAAGACAAAAATACCCGAGTAAAAGAAACCAACCTGATGTGCAGCCATGGTGATTGTGCCCATGGAAGTAACAAAATATACAAGGATAGTGCAGAAAGCAAACTAAAAGATTAATAAAGTGTCTCAGATTCCTTTTAAAAAAAAAAAAAAAAAATCAGATACAACAATAAGACAGAACAATATGTAACCTTGGCCATCGTTGTCACAAACATTGGAGCAGCAAGGGCAACAATTGCCAAAAGTTCTTTGGGAGAGGGAATGGAGATGGCATATGCATTATATCCTTTCTTGTTTAGAGCTTCAATCATCATATATCCTGCAACAACCTAAAACTATCATGTTAGTGACAATGTTGAAGAAAACTAAACCAGTAACTTTGGGAGAAAGAAAAAATAATTCTTCTTTATTCTTTCATATCATTTTACAGTACCATGTGCTATTTAAAAGAAAAAATACACCAATGATTCCCCTATTTTAGGAAACAAACTCTCCACAAAAATAGACCCTAATAAACTGATTGATATGATAACACAAAATTAGGAAAAAACAAAAAAGAAAAGACTTAATTTAGAAAACTAATATCCCCCTAATTAATCCCAATAATTGTGGGATTTTATTCTAACTATCCAACACTCCCCCTCAAGCTGGTGAATAGATATCAATCATTCCCAGCTTGCAAATACAATGATCAAATCTTGACTTGTGTAGAGCTTTAGTAAGAACATCTGCTTCTTGAGACTTGGTGGGAACATAGGAGAGAACAATTGTTCCATGTTCGATCTTGGTCTTAATAAAATTTCTGTCGATGCTCACATGTTTCATCTTGTCATGTTGCACTGGGTTGTGAACCACACTTATTGCAGACTTGCTGTCACTTAACAGAGTCATAGGACTAGATATATGCACATTTAGGTCCTCCAATAACCTTCTAATCCAAATTAATTCACATGTCCCTTGGGCTATTGCTCTATATTCAGCCTCGGCACTACTTCTAGCAACCACGGTCTGTTTTTTACTTCTCCAAGTCACCAAATTTCCCCATACTTTTGTGCAGTATCCTGATGTTGACTTGCTGTCTTCGACTGCACCAGCCTAATCTGCATCTGAGTATCCAATAACATCTCTTGTTCCAGTTTTCCTGAATAACAAACCCTTTCTTGGGCTCCCTTTTAGATATCTCAAGACTTGGTTAATAGCTTCCATATGCCTTTTTGTAGGAGCATGCATAAATTGACTTACAACACTCACACTGAAGGCAATATCTGATCTAGTAAGAGATAAATAGATTAACTTCCCTACTAAACGCTGATAGCTTTCCTTATTTACTGGAGGATCCTCCTCAGATATTTGTGCTTCCAGTGGCATTCTAATGGTGTGCTAGCACGCTTGCACCCAAGTTTCCCAGTCTCTTTGAGTAAATCAAGTGTGTACTTCCTTTGCGAAATAAAGATACCCTCTCTACTCCTCACAAACTCAATACCCAGAAAGTACTTTGAGAGTCCCAAGATCCTTTACCTTAAACTCAGTTTGTAGTCTTTTTTTAAGATCTGCAATCTCCTCTTCGTCATCACCTATAACCACCATATCATCTATATACACAATGAGGATTGCCTGTTTACCAGTTTCACCCCTTTTTACGAATAAGGTGTGGTCGGCTTGTTCCTGTTTGTAGCCAAGTTGTTTCATGACTGTGCTAAACCGTATAAACCATGCTCGTGGTGATTGCTTCAGGCCGTAGAGAGATTTCTTTAATCTACATACCTTGCTTGGATCTCCTTGAACTTCAAAACCCGGTGGAGCCCTCATGTAGACCTCTTCTTCTAATGTGCCATTTAAAAAAGCATTTTTGATTTCCAACTGATATAACTTCCGATCCAAATTTGCTACAATAGACAATAAGACCCTGATAGTGTTCAGTTTTGCAACCGGAGCAAAAGTTTGTTCATAATCAATCCCATATGTCTGTGTAAATCCTTGAGCAACAAGCATTGCTTTGTACCGCTCAACAGTTCTATCTGGTCTATACTTAACCATGAAAATCCACTTGCTACCTATAATCTTTCTCCCTTCTGGTAGCTTCACATACTCCCAAGTACAATTGTCTACTAAGGCCTTCATTTCCTCCACCACTGCAGCTTTCCACTTTGGATCTTGAAGGGCTTCATAAATATCTTTTGGAATTGGAGTCTTGTCAATTTTTGAGATAAATGCTTTGAATTCTCCTGACAACTTGGAATGAGTGTAATAACTTGAAATTGGATGCTTAGCGCAAGATCTTACCCCTTTTCTTGCTGCAATAGGCAGGTCTAGATCATTTTCTTCCTCTTCTTCGTTTTCATCGACTGTCTCAACCTCCTTTTGATCACCAATCTCTGGACTTGTTCCAAGCTCTTGGTCACCCATCTCAAGACTTGCCACAGGTTTAGAGTCATGGTTTGGCTTTGGAGTTTTTGGCCTTCTAGTATATACTATGATTGGCTTCAAATTTGCAGAATTGGGCACTCCCCCTTGGCCTAAGTCACCACTATCTTTCAAATTTGTTGGTTGTACATACTCGGACTGAGATTGACCCAAAGGTATAGACTCGGACTGAGATTGACCCAAAGGTATAGACACGGACTGAGATTGACCCAAAGGTGAATTTGAAATAAACAATGGAAGAGATATCATAGTAGGATCCCAATGTTTTTCTCCCTGGATATAGTTCTCCCCTTGGAGAGAAACTTGGGAATAATAGGTTTGATGTTCTACAAATGTGACATCACATGAGACAAAAAAATGTTTAGTGGGTGGATGGAAAAATTTGTATCCTTTTGGTGTGGAAGAATAACCAAGAAAAATACACTTAAGTGCACGTGGATCAAGTTTACTTCGATTCGTTCGAGTGTTACGAACAAATGCGACACAACCAAAGACACGAGGTTGAAGAGAATTAAGAATCCTAGTGGATGGAAAAACAGTAAGAAGTTCATTTAGAGGGGTTCGATGTTTAAGGACTCTGGTTGGGACTTTGTTTATGAGATATGCAGATGTGAGAATGGCTTCCCCCTAAAAAGAATGTGGTACATGACTAGCAAACATAATTGCTCTAGCAACTTCGAGTAAGTGTCCATTTTTTCTTTCTGCAACTCCATTCTGTTGAGGAGTATCAACATAAGAACTTTGATGAAATATTCCAATTTCTTTAAGATATTCATTAAATTCTTGTGAAAAATACTCCTTCCCATTATCAGTTCGAAGAATATGAATATGAGATTGGAACACATTTGTGATGAGTTTGTGGAATTGTTTGAAGATTGAGAACACTTCTGATTTTTCATGCATTAGATAAATCCAACATACCCGTGAGTGATCATCAACAAATGTAACAAACCAACGTTCTCCAGTTAAATTTGACACACGAGACGGTCCCCACACATCACTATGGATAAGATAAAAGGGTTTGGATGGTTTGTATGTGTGAGGATGATAAGTTGCTCGAGTTTGTTTTGCTAGAACACAATGATCACAATGAAATGAAGAAGGATTTTTATTAACAAATAAATGTGGGTACAAATATTTTAAATATAAAAAATTAGGATGTC